>JABUQX010022621.1:0-61058 GCA_015478945.1 Trachelipus rathkii | reverse complement strand
TCAGGAAGGGAACTGATATAAGTCGAAGGTCTAAGTGCGAAAATCTAAAAAAATTCATGAAAAAATAATAATAATATTTCACAAAAATTTTTTTAAGTTACGGAATTAGCACATAGACCTTCGACTTATATTAGTTCACGATGAGGCGTCAATATATGACGTCATAATCGGTTTGAAGATACTTTAAGCTTAAAATGGTATTTGAAAGCGTTCAGTCGCTTTTTCGATTCCCTTAAGGCGACACTATATTATAGTGACGTTTCGAAGGGAACCTAAAAACGACCTAACGTGCTCGCGCGACACCTTTTAGGAACTATCGCTTCAACCCGATATAGTGACATTTCGAAGGTAAGTCGAAGGTCTAAGTGCGAAAATCTAAAAAAATCATGAAAATAATAATAATAATTCACAAAATTTTTTTTCAAGAACTTAGACCTTCGACTTATAACAGTTCCCGGTGGCGTCACTATATGACGTCATACTCGGTTTGAAGATACTTTAAGCTTAACAAAATAGTACTGTTCAGTCGCTTTTTCGATTCCCTTAAGGCGACACTATATTATAGTGACGTTTCGAAGGGAACTGAAAATGACCTAACGTGCTCGCGCGACATAAACTATCGCTTCAACCTGATATAGTGACGTCAGAGAACTGATATAAGTCGAAGGTCTATGTGCAAAATCTAAAAAAATTCATGAAAAATAAAAATAATAATTCATAAAAAATTTTAAGTTTCGATTTGTAATAGACCTTCGACTTATATTAGTTCTTGATGAGGCGTCACTATATGACGTCATAATCGGTTTGAAGATACTTTAAGCTTAACAAAATGGTACTCGAAAGCGTTCAGCCGCTTTTTCGATTCCCTTACTGGACACTATAGTGACGTTTGAAGGGAACCGAAAAACGACCTAACGTGCTCGCGCGACACCTTTTAGATAAACTATCGCTTCAACCCGATATAGTGACGTCAGGAACTACAGAAGTCGAAGGTCTATGCGAAAATCTAAAAAAATCATGAAAAATACTAATAATAACTACAAAAATTTTTTAAGTTTCGAAATTTGCACTTAGACCTTCGACTTATAAATAGTTCCCTAAGCGGTTACCATATGACGTCATACTCGGTTTGAAGATACTTTAAGCTTAACAAAATGGTACTCGAAAGCTGCTTTTGCGATTCCCGTAAGGCGACACTATATTATAAGACGTTTCGAAGGGAACCGAAAATGACCTAACGTGCCGCGCGACACTCTTTTAGATAAACTATGATTAATTTATTACTCTTTCCGCTTTTGATAGGTCGAAGGTCTAAGTGAAAATTAAGAAAATTATTCAGAAAAAAATTTAAAGTCGAAATTATTTTTCGGAATTTGCGCTTAGACCTTCGACTTATACCAATTCCCTAAGCGGCGTCACTATATGACGTCATAATCGGTTTGAAGATAGTTCGAGCTTAAGAAAATGGCATTTGAAAGCGTTCAGCCGCTTTTTCGATTCCCGTAAGGCGACACTATATTATAGTGACGTTTCGAAGGGAACCAAAACGACCTAACGTGCTCGCGCGACACCTTTTAACGATAAACTATCGCTTCAACCCGATATAGTGACGTCAGGAAGGGAACTGATATAAGTCGAAGGTCTATAGAAATATAAAAATTCATGAAAAAAATAATAATAATAAATTCACAAAATTTTAAGTTTCGATTTTGCACTTAGACCTTCGACTTATATTAGTTCCGATGAGGCGTCACTATATGATGTCATAATCGGTTTGAAGATACTTTAAGCTTAACAAAATGGTACTCGAAAGCGTTCAGCCGCTCGATTCCCTTAAGGCGACACTATATTATAGGGACGTTTTCGAAGGGAACCGAAAAACGACCTAACGTGCTCGCGCAACACCTTTTAGGGATAAACTATCGCTTCAACGATATAGTGACGTTTCGAACGGGACTGATATAAGTCGAAGGTCTAGGTCAAAATATAAAAAATCATGAAAAATAATAATAATAATTCACAAAATTTTTTTAAGTTTCGAAATTTGACTTAGACCTTCGACTTATAACAGTTCTCTAAGCGGCGTCACTATATATCGTCATACCTCGGTTTGAAGATACTTTGGGCTTAACAGCTTGTACTCGAAAGCGCTTATCACTTTTTCTGATTCCCTAAGGCGACACTATATTATAGTGACGTTTCGAAGGGAACCGAAAAACGACCTAACGTGCTCGCGCGACACCTTTTAGGGATAAACTATCGCTTCAACCTGATATAGTGACGTCAGGAAGGAAACTGATATAAGTCGAAGGTCTCAAAAAATTCATGAAAAAAATACTAATAATAATTCACAAAAAATTTAAGTTTCGGAATTTGCACTTAGACCTTCGACTTATAACAGTTCCTTAAGCGCCGCGCCTATGACGTCATAATTTGTTTGAAGATACTTTGGGCTTAATAAAAATGGTACTCGAAAGTGTTCAGCCGCTTTTTTTCGATTCCCGTAAGGCGACACAATATTATAGTGACGTTTCGAAGGGAACCGAAAAACGACCTAACGTGCTCGCGCGACACCTTTTAGGGATAAACTATCGCTTCAACCCGATATAGTGACGTCAGGAAGGGAACTGATATAAGTCGAAGGTCTAAGTGCGAAAATATAAAAAAATTCATGAAAAATAATAATAATTCACAAAAAAAATTTTAAGTTTCGGAATTTGCACTTAGACCTTCGACTTATATTAGTTCCTGATTAGGCGTCACTATATGACGTCATAATCGGTTTGAAGATACTTTAAGCTTAACAATATGGTACTCGAAAGCGTTCAGCCGCTTTTGCGATTCCCGTAAGGCGACACTATATTATAGTGACTTTCGAAGGGAACCGAAAAACGACCTAACGTGATTGGGCGACGCCTTTAATGGTATAAACCTTCGTTTAACCCGATATAGCGACGTTTCGAAGGGAACTAATAGAAGTCGAAGGTCTAAGTGCAAAAATCTAAAAACTTTTTAGAAATAATAATTACAAAATTTTTTTAAGTTTCGGAATTTGCATTTTGACCTTCGACTTATATTAGTTCCCTAAGCGGCGTCACTATATGACGTCATACTCCCGGTTTGAAGATACTTTTGGGCCAATGTAATGGTGTCGAAAGCAGCTTAGGACACTTCTTTCGATTCCTTAAGGCATACTTCATATTATGTAGTGACCTTTCGAAGGGAAACTGAAAATTTATTCCAACGTGCTTCGCGCGACACCTTTTAGGGATAAAACTATCGCTTCAACCCGATATAACGTCAGGAAGGGAACTGATATAAGTCGAAGGTCTAAGTGCCAAAGAAAATTATTCACAAAATTCTTTAAGTCGAAATTATTTTTCGGAATTTGCACTTATATATATATATAGCAGAAGAGGTTAGCAAAGAGTATATATATATATATATATATATATATATATATATATATATATATATATATATATATATATATATATATATATATATAACTATATAACGTCATAATCGTTTTAACGATAGTTTAAGCTTAAAAATACTAATATAAGACGATAATCTACGTTTAAACACAGATAATAAATATTAATTAATTTTTTATTTTGGACTTAAAAATTTTTGTGTATTATTTTCTTTGAGAAATTTTAAATTTTAGCACTTAGACTAAAGAAAATAAAAAAAATAAAAGTAAAATTAAAATGTTTAAGCATAAAATTTTTAAATATATCGTCTATTAACTAGATATGCCTTAGTTCTTCTATATCGTACAAGCAGCTGCACTACGCCTTAATCGGGAACTAATGTCAGACGATAGTTTAGGTGAAAAAAAATCAAAACAAAATTGTTTTTTAAAAAAATTCAGAATTTATTTATTTATCAATTGCTCTAGATGGATCTCGAGTCCATTCGCCAACCAGCAGTGTTTTGAAAAAAAAAATTTAGGAGAAAGAAATGAGACCAACCGCTCCTCGAAGTAAACTGCCAACTCGATTGCTGGGCAACAACCGTTCGTTTAATTAGGTTCGGTATAATTTCCAAGCTTACCGGAAAACTGAAGATGAATTTGATCTTTATCGATAAACCCAATTGTTTTTTTCGCTCGCGCGTTTTGCACTCGAAACCGAGCGTAAAAAAGGATAATAATAAATGTATTTCTCGAATCTTTATTATAACGGTTGAGAAAAAGAACATGCGCTTAAAACATGAAATAAAATATACGAAAACTTCTTCCTCCGTTTCGATAAATCCGAAAAGAAGATCCTTCGATGCGAGACTGCTATTACCTTATATTTATAGAGCTTTTAAAATCTCGAAAGGAAAAGAGGAAAAACAAATAATTAAATCGAAGGTTAAAATTTTATTCAGAATTAAAAATAATTAATCGAATAAAACCAATTTTTTTGTCTTCCCGGAAGATGCTTTTCTTTTTTTTTCTTCCTGTGGACAAAAACCTACATATTTTGAAAAAATATCTAGCGTTTTTTCTTAGGATGAATATTATTAAAAAATAGAAGATACAAATGAAGAAAGCATTTCGACAGTTCGATATCGATATAGACGATGGATGGGAAGAAATAATTCTCTCTCTCTCTTCGTGTGACCTAATAATTAGTTCACGAAAAGGTGTTAATCGTGTTTCTCTTAGGATGGTCTAGGACTGCGCCTAGCGATTATAAGAAACAGTTAACATCTTCGCATTTTGCTTTCCGTTCTCCTTTCTTCACCACTTCGGTAACGATACAGAGTATATATATATTATATTAGTCGCGACCAAAAGAAGAGGGTGGGTCGAGCTTTTGGTCGGGCCTTCTCCCTCCCTCTTTCTTTAAATCGTCGCGATGCCAGACCGAACAATTATTCGGACAAACGAGAAGAAGTAAAATCGAAAAGTGTCAACAAGCGAAAGAAGAGCATCAATCGATACCGTCATTAAGTATATTTGTGCTTCTAAACAACTTCGATCGCCAAATTGGTGATCTATAAAACCTTTTTGCTAAATTGCACATTAATGATGAAGACGAGCCGATGGAGACAGAAGATTCGGATTCAAATATTCAGTACGTATAAAGATATATATATATATATAGTATATATATATATATATATATATATATATATATATATATATATATATATATATATATATATATATATATATATATATATATATATATATATATATATAATTATGAACAAAATAATATAAAATTAAGAGAAAATTTTTTATTAACCTTTGTGCTAATATAAATTAGTACCCTAATTTGAAAATTCCAAAAAATAATTTTTGACGTTCTGAAAAATGTCGGTAGAAAAAAAATCACTAACGACATGAGGAAACGTTTAACAAATAACTGATTGCGCGATCGGCGCGTGATATTTAGTAATTTCTTCTTCTTTTCGGGAGCTCCCGTTGATAAAAATTGACGACGAATAATCGACGGCTGGAGAAGAGGAAAATTTTCATCGCTTTCTCAATCTCGCTCATCGCGACGACGCCGACTATCGACGATTAATGATAAAGACGAACCGAAACACGATTAGGATGGAAGGTCTCGAGCCGCCGTTATTCCCCCGTGGCTGCTATAGAATAGCGTCCGTCTCTATGGTAGTGTCAACCAACCCCACCACCGCTCGCCCGATATAAGCATCAGCGACGAGACTCTCGCCAGATTTACAAAGTTTTTGAAATAGTGGAAAGGAAGACGGAATATTTTAAGAGTTATGATGTCAAAGAATTTTCTTTTCGGTGTCAAATATAATTTATCGGCATGAAAAGAATAAATAATCCTTAAAATTACCGAGGACGCAACGGATATAGAAAGTGGAAGAAAATCCAGAAAACCCGAAAGGGTATCGACGGTTCAACGCGTGGGGATCGCGCGCCGCAGAAAGAGCTTTCATTTTAAGGATGATTATGACGCTCTGAACAAAAGAAAAAACGGAGCGTATGGAAATAGAAACGGATTGGACGAAAGGAGAAGCGATTCGTCGTTTCTCGTTGCTGCGCGCAACGTCCCCTTAAGGAACGAGTCGTCTTTAAAGACACTTCCGGGATGTCAAACGTAAACGGACGTGGAATACTAAAATTCTTTTATTTTAACATCATCAAAGCGAGGTATATTTCATCTGTTGAGGTTTACATTTCACTAAAACATCTCAATTTTTTTTTGAAGGCGCGTAGAATACCCGATTAATAAAGTTGTTTTAAACAAATTGTTTATTATTTCATTTTTTCCAATAGATATAAAATAATACCAAAACTGTCTGATACATCAACAACCAACCGCGGGAACAGGGTTGGTTAAAAAAGGAAATGGTCTAATAAAATGCGAATCGAGTATCTGGAAATTTATTAAAAAACCGTTACAAAATATGAATCGAAATAAAAGTCAAATTTGTATTTGGATGCGTATATTATAATTTACAAATTAAAATCGTCATTAAAATAAATATAAATTCTTAAATTATTCAAATATTTACATACACAATAAATAAAATTAACAAACAATTCCTATAGTTTTGAAATAGTGTCGTGCGATTCTCTTAGATGCGGGTCTGTGACCTCGTGTAATTTCGCACCGCCATGAGGCGAACTTCTTTGACGGGAATCTTGGTGTAAAATCGATTCAGCCCCGGCACTCTTCGACGTGCTATAACCCGAATATTCTTCGAGGTCGCCGTCGGATATTCTTCTGCCTCCGCCGCCACCACCCTCCCTCCGCCAACATTTAGCGTCGTTTGAATTTTCTATATATTCGGTTCGCCAACATCCATCATTATTATTTTCACGATGATACGCGGGTCGGTTTCCGATCACCGGAGAAATCGCGCGCGGTGATCTTCTATCCCTTCTATAGCTGCTGCTGCTGCTGGTGCGGCTCCTGCTCCTGCTGCGATTTTCGTCACTATTCTTCGCGCGAGAATCATTTTTGAATAAGGTATGAATCGCGTATAGCGAAGCTCTGCTGCTGCTGCTGTTGCCACTCCTGCTGCTGTTAATATTTTTGTACCAAGTACTATTGGGGCACTTCTCGGAACATGTTTCGACCAAGCGCGGGATCTTGAAAGACGATAGTGAAGGCAGGTTGTCGAAAGGCTCGCTGTAATCGTTGGAGCGTCTTTCGGACGATGGTTGCCTTTCGACTGATATTGAATAAGAGCGTCCCGAACTTCTGTCTTTTTGGTTCGATAAAGAATTACTACTCGATGAGCGCTTTTTATCCTCCTCGTCATTTCCACTGGCGGCGTCTCCAGTGGAACCGTATTCCTTTTCCTTTAACGGTTTATTTTTCTCAGGCGTCTTGGACAGAGAGGAGAAGATTGACTCGTTCTTCGAAGATAGTCGAGGTGTACACGACGGTGAGCGATTCGATGATGGAGAACCTACGCTCTTTTTATCTTCGCTTGAATCAAGTTTGTTTTCTTCAATTTTTTTATTATTGGTCGATGATTCCACGTCCTTCCTTTTTTCGGGTGTTGATTCGTTACTTGTTTCTTTGTGAGTTTTGCTTCCGCGGCCAACTGTAAACCATCTTCGGGGGGTGTGCCAGTTCCTCCGATCGTAGAAGGGGTAGTATAAGGATCGTCGATTTCGATGGGAATAAGTCCAGGGTGTGAATTTGCATAAGCAGTAGCGGTGCCATTGCCAGTAACGGTCGCTGTGGCGGTAATAGTGGTGGCTGGGGCGGGAAGGGCGTTGTTGATATTTCGATCCATCGTGGGAGCCTCTCGAAATTTATTTTTGCTCTTAGAATCTAGCCTATTCACGCCAACGATGTCTAAGAGCTCTTCCACAATATTCTCTAAAATAGTCACTCTTAATTCCAAAGGAATCGCCGATCTCATATCTTCATCTTCTATTTGCGGGCGAATGGGGTTGTATAACTTCACATTGTTGTTGGCAGAAGGTCTGTAGGAAAAAAGGGGCAGTGAGATCGGTTCGCGATGGTTGTTAGTCACACACGAGATGCTTTCATTCGACGAGTCTTTAGGGCCGTTCACCTTCTCTTTAATTTTGACAACGGCGTCGATATAGGAAGGTGGGGGTGACCTAGACTTCGATGCCTTCTCGACGACGTCCGGGATGGAGGGAGGTGTTATCGGGACGCAATACGGCTTTCTCAGACGGGGATCCGTGGGCAACTCTTCACAGCTGGGAGGAGGCAAGCTTCTTTCAATACAGTCTCTGTAAAAAACTGATTTACTCCCGGCCTTCCTCGATGTTCTTAAACGGTTGTGGTGGTGGTAGCGGCGGTGGTTCCTCGTATGTTTCTCCCCGTATGAGACAAGTTTGCTAAAAAGTTTATCGGTAAACCTGCAATGATTGGTTCCGTCATGAGCACTTCCAGATTCGAGGTTTCGAAATTTTCTTTCCGTTGAGGGCGGTTTGATAATTTCTTGATTCGTCGTAGATGCCATGATCACCAGAATCAAAACGGGTCTAAAAAGAAAAAGGAATGAAGGAGATTATTAGTCTAGGAATTATCAACGTATCGCGAATAAAAAAAAAGCTTTCATCGTAATCACCTTTTCAAAATAATCGTCAATTTATTCAGTCTCGTCCGTACTCTTAAATTCGGAATGTAAAGGCATTATTAAAGACTTTATAGGAAGCAAAAAAAAAATATTTTTTTTTGTCTTAAGTAAATAATAAACTATTCGAAAATAAATTTTATCATTACACCTCCTACATTACTACGTATAATACCGGCAATTATATATACGCACGCCCACAGATGTATATTATTTAATACTCGTCAGCATATTGTAAAAAATAAAATGGATTTTATATTTAAAAAAAAAAATAGAAAAATATATTAATAAATATCGAGTAAAAATCAAATACCTGCTTCAAAAAATGTAACCGTGGTGGCTTGATTTCGGAGAAATTCGTCGAGGGTTTGAAGAAGAGTACTTCCAAATGAATCTATGCAAAAAGGGAAAAAAATATTCATTGAGCGTTTTTGAGCTAAAAATATATTCGCAAACTAGATTCTTTAATAACTTTTTGACCATTTTAGTTACTTCCAAATTATTACAGAAATTCGATCGATGTTAATAATAAAAATACTTTTTTTCAAATATTTATTTTTAAGGGCAGATTTTGTTTTGGTCAAATGACATATATATATAATTTATTTTTGAAATTCTTATAATAAATGAATAAATTAAAACAATCTCACCTGATAAGAATTATAAATATGCCTAAAGGAATACTCCTCCAACCAGTTTAGTCTTTCCTAAGAAAAGCGAATCCAATATTTGGTATTTTAACAACGACAAGAACAAGGGCTCAGCAGTGGTGGTTTCCAAATAAAAAATTGTCTCTTAAGGCGCGAAGGAAAAACACAAACAATCACGGTCGAGACTCGAGGAGGTATCCGCACTCGACTTGGCACTATCGGTAACTGATGGCACCGATGTCTCTCTCCCTCTTTTATACTTTTTAAACGCTTATGTCAGCAAATTCCAGAGTGCCATATGACGTGGCACTTGCAGACGTTTAGAAAAAATATTATTTTTTTGAAAAACCCGTTTAATCATCAAAAAATGAAACGAAATATTTTTAATTTTGCGAGAAAGAAATTTTTTAAAATGTGCTTATTAAACGTTCTTTCTATATATCTATCTGTTTAAATATTTCCTTTAAAAACATTTTTTTCCCACCGATATGGAAGGAACGGTTGCCGGGCAATCCAGTTGGCAGTTCACTTCCAGAAGCAGCTTCATTATTGTTTTTCTCTCTCTTTCATCGAAATTTGCTGTAAGCGATAGAGTTCGACTGTCTATTTTTTCTCTGTTTCGGTGCTCGCTTCTCAATGTTTCTATCGATGTTTCTTTACATACAACGTTATTTATCTACGAAGTGTTTTCTTTCGTAAATTTTAGATAGAAAAAGCAATAAAAAATTATATACAAAAAACACAATGTTCGAAGCTTATCGAACAAAACGTCAAAAAATGGATAATAAAAAGTGAAAATATTATATATTTTGGATATTTATTTATTTATTTATTTATTTATTTATTTATTTATTTATTTATTTATTTATTTATTTATTTATATTTATTTATTTATTTATTTATTTATATTTATATATTTCTGATAAACTAAACTCCAAATATATTATTATCTTATTATTATTGTTATTATTATTTTTTTTTAAATATATATATCTATATATAAAAAATTTAAAATTAAGGAATATTTTTTGACTAATCGATTTGGCTATTCCGAGAAATGATATGTTGGGCGTATTGAGTAAGTTTGTAGGTACCTCTTCTCGCCAACTGTGGCCACGTAAAAGAGAATATTAACAAAACTAACGAAAGGACCCCGAGGAAGCCCAAAAATGTTATAATAATGTAATCTCGAAATGAGGTTTCACCTTCATCTCGTCCTCGTTCTTCCTCTCCTTCAGTTGCTATTGTTGAATTTTTGTAACAGAAAATATGGTCACACATCCCATATATGTATAATCCGCAATAATTTTTCGTTTCTAAATCGTAAGGAATCACGATTTCATCCTCTTCCGAGTCAGTCGATCCGTTGAGAACTTCATTATTGTTTTTAAAAATTAACGACGAAGATGCGTCTCCATTTGTCCTATTAG
The DNA here is from genome assembly GCA_015478945.1 of Trachelipus rathkii. NCBI lineage: Eukaryota > Metazoa > Arthropoda > Malacostraca > Isopoda > Trachelipodidae > Trachelipus > Trachelipus rathkii. Next base: position 50,431 of record JABUQX010022621.1, on the reverse strand, counting down.
AAATATATTGAAAAACCACGTTTTGGGAATGAGAGTTTCTTTCAAGACCGTACTTTAAAATAACGATAGTTTTATACATAAAAGGATATTCAGCAAAAAAGTTGTCTTTGGTTAAGAGTTGAGCATCCCTCCGAAAAATTATTCTTTTGCCGGTTAATGAATAAAAATCGTTGCGCTCGCATGTTTCTCCTACTTTGACTGAGCGTAGTGCAATAAAATGGACATCTAAATCTTGGCAGTATCTCGATTTCGAAAAATATAAGGTTGAGTTTTGCGTATGATTGAAGAAAAAGTAATCGTTCAAATGTCGTAAAACGACGCAGTATACATCTTTTGCGAGAATTTCACTATCCCAATTTCGGGTAGACTCAGTAGCTTGCAATAGATAAAAAGCGAGAGCCAAAACGAGCGGCATGAATGCCATCTTTTCGCCACCAGATTGCGCAAAATCTGAGCTAAAATTGGTTCGCGGCCGGATTATATTTAAAGGTGTTAACGTTAAACATAATTTTTATTTTATGATTTGTACGATAAAAAGCGTAAAAAAATTAATTAAATTTCTTTTCACCGAGTAACGCGAATAATAATAATAATAATTCTTTTTATTTATGAAAACTGAAGAAAGCTAGTAATAATTCTTTTTATTTATGAAAACTGAAGGAAGCTAGCAGATATTTTGGAATAATTTTTTTTTATTTTTAAGCCTTTGAAATGCAGTTCGAAGGGGATTTTTTTACCATTTTTTTGAAAGAAAAGTTTTAATCGAGGACTATGACAACAAAAAAATGTCAACATATTTTCAATTCTCGGATTATGTTCTCCAATAATACCCTGATTTTAAACCTCCCATTTTTCTACGCCATCGTTTACCTAATTCGGCGAAAGGAAAAATCTCGTTCGTTCACAAACAACTCCAAGGGGGTGACGAATATTTCTAATCTGGCATAGTTTTAATTCCGAAAAAAACAGTCAATTTTTAGTATATTTATTAATTAATAATAATATGTAAAACAAAATTTGCATTCTTTTGTGTCAAAAAAACTAACAATATGATAAAATATCGAAGGTGTTAAAGAAATAAAAATGTGTATATTTACTAAGAATGCGAATAAAAACGTTATCTTGATACAATTATTACTAGCCTTTTAGTTGACATGAAAAATATATTTATATTCCTTTCTCGTTGTAAGGAGAAATGAAAACTTTTGACGATAAAAATATTATTGTTAATATCCGTTGAAATAAAAAAATAATCTTAGGCTAGTTACGAGAGGAGTCGCGGGATTTCAAGAAACCCACCGGAATCAATCGTTCTCTCCTCTCTTGGCGGCGAAGTTTACAATTGGGAAATCCACAGCTGTCATCGTTGCACGTGTCCAAGTGAAGACGAAGCACGTGACCGTAGATATTTTTTAAAGCGCAATTGTGTTTCGCGCTTAAAACGTGATCAAGGACATATTTAAACATGCGGCATAAAGATTTGTGGTCCAAACTTCTATTAAAAAATATTTTAGTTGTTTTCTCTTTAACATTTCTAAAAGAACTTCGGATACGTCCTTCGCGGCATCGTGGCACAAAGAGCCATTAAATTTCTGAAGTTCAAAATCGAGCAATATACTCATGTTAGCTATAACCATGCGCTGTTCATCAGACCATTTCACGCCTAACGGGCGAGGTAAAATTCGGTTGTGATCGTGTTCGCCATCATCATCATTGTTGACTCCGCTCTTGGGCCCAATAATAAGACCCAAAGAGGGACGGGACATGATCGCTCTTGAATAAGAAACTGGAAATTCTGAAACGTTCTTTTTTACCACAGAGCTACCTTTATCGACCTTTCCCTCCGAGAAGCGGTGTTCAGTTGAAAACGTATTATCATTATTCGCCAGCGTCGGAATGGGTCGATTATTCCTATCGCAATCACCACCACCGACATCGTCGATTCTTCTTCTCTTCGCATCGACCATGATATCTGAGCGGACCCTTATTCTGCCGCAGCCAGAACCCATATATCCAGAGACGGCCGGTTTCATCGTAGCGCGGCTTTCAAATCCGAGAAATATTATCGCTCCTTAGAGGAGGGAGGAATACGTAGTGTCTGTCAGCGACGAGATGAGAGGATGGTAGCTTTTATCGTTACAGGTCGGTTTATATTACGAGATTCCGAATAAAGAAAACATTAAATTTGTCAATAAAAGCTGATGCTTCTACGAACTGAAAAAAAAGATTTTGTTTTTTCAAAAAAAAAATAAGTTAATGGTAATTATTTTTTTAAGAGAATTAATAATTTTTATTTCAGAGTCCCTAAATCAATTTTTCCTTATTAAAAGTATTTTCAAGAGATGAATAAATTAAAAAATAAATTAACCTTCGACTTATAGTTCCCGCCGAGGCGTCACTATATGACGTCATTATCGGTTTGTCGACAGTTTAAGCTTGGACCTAACGTGCTCGCGCTACGCTTTTTAGGGTGTAAACGATCGTTGGGCCGGTTATAATGACGTTTCAAGGAAACTGATATTGGCCGAAGGTCTAAGTGTTAAAATACAAAAGTTCCCAAAGAAAATAATTCACAAAATTTTTTTTCAAGTCGAAATTATTTTTTTTTTGGAATTTACACAAAGACCTTCGACTTATACGACCTTCGACTTATATCAGTTCCCGGTGAAACGCTACTGTTTTACGTCTCGTAAAAATTGAACATGAAAAAATTTTATTAATTTTATTTTTTAGGTATATTTCGCAATCAGGGATGATGAAAATAAATTTCTCACTTTATATATTTTTATTTTCACAAAACATATATGTATATATATATATATATATATATATATATATATATATATATATATATATATATATATATATATATATATTTGTAAAAACTAAAGGCGAAAGAAGCTTTATATTTTCAATTACCAAAATAAGAGTTGAATATTCTATAAATTTCATCGTCTAAGTACGTTTGAATTTCTTTATTGGATTTCGAGGAAAACCTCTCGTAAAGGTAATTTAGGTAAACGCCGACAAAAATCTTATATTTAGACTCTCCAGGGTCGGACTCCTTCTTTCGGCTAAACGATGCGAACATATTCCGGTCTCCCAAAAAAGTAGCGGTGAAGCGTTTATCTCTCGGGCTGCTCGGAATAAAAGAGGGGTCGAAGACCAATTTGCTCTTTTTGGAGTCGAGGCGAACGTACCGTCCCAACGCGTCGATGACTAGCCTGTACCAAGTCGGAGTTATCCCCGACCTCATTTTTGATATGCGACGATAACTCGGGGCCTTCGCGAATCTGCAGAAGGCGATCTCTACGAGAAAATCTGAAAGATCGGAGGCGAGCTCATCTTCTCCGCAATCGGTGACGCAGAGCCGTTCGGCGAAATATTTTTTGATCCTGAAGGACAGGCGAAAGTTCATGAAAGGGATTTTAATCTGATTTTTTTTTCTCCTGTTGACGTTGTTAAACATTTCGCCCATGACCCTTTTCACTTGCTTGAGCGTCTCTTCGCTGACGATATTATTTTCCATATCGTCGACGATTTTAGATACCGAGGAATTCGCTCGCGAAGCGTTATTGCTGTCGTTGTTACCACTGACAACGGAGGCGGCGGCGGCGACAGTAGCGGCAGCGTATGACGATGGATATTGTATCGTCACTTCGGTGTTCTGACACATTACGGTTTCCTTCACCAAATTTCCGATGGAGGAAAAGGATGCGGGATGGGAAGGTGGGAGAGGAGAAACGATTTTCGGAATGTGAAATAAATCTTTGATATTCCGAATTTCACTAACCATATTTTCATAATCTGGGTTCATTAACGACGCGGAAGGGGGGTGGTCAGAGCTGTTTGTTTCCCGTTCAAAGTCTCCTTTTTCTCTCGACGGCGGAGATGTTGCAAAATTAGTTTCTTCGGGTGACTGACAACCGCCCGATTCGTAATCCGTAGAAAGTCGACGACCATCGTTCGATTCGTTCGTTCGTCCAGTTTCGATGGAGGCTGTGGATGACGGATTTCGTCTCGAATCGAGTATAAGAGAGTCCACGTTAAAGCTATTTTTAATATTTTTAGGAGTCGACGAATTTCCTCGCGGGCCTTCAACGTTTGGTCTTTCTCGAAGTAATTGCCGCGTCTGCTGCTGCTGCCGCGCGGCGGTCGCTGCTGTCGCTCCTGCCGTTACTGCTGCTGCTGCTGCGCATTCTCGATCGTGAAAAAGGTGACTCTCTGGCGGTTGTTGCTATTGCTGCCGCCTAACCTGCGACATCGTCATGCGCGCAGTCCGGGCAATGCGGGCTCTGTGCGCGATGGTTCTAGCTGCCGCTGCTGCCGCTGTTGCTGCTGCATCGAGGGAAATTTCGATCGTGCAAAAGGGAACTCTCTGGCGGTTGCTGTTGTTGCTGCTGCTGCTGATGCTGATGCTGCTGGGCGTATTCTTCATCGTGAAAAAGGTGACTCTCTGGCGGTTGTTGTTGTTGCTGCTGCTGCTGCTGCTGATGATGCTACTTCGCTAACAGCAGCAGCTGCGGTGTTTTCACCCTCGTGAAAAAAGAGACTAGGTAAAGGTTGCTGCTGCTGCTGCTGCTGCTGCTGCTGCTGCTGCTGCTGCTGCTGCTGCTGCTGCTGGGAGATGTATTCGCTAACAGCAGCTGCGGTCTTTTCACCCTCGTGAAAAAAGAGACTAGGTAAAGGTTGCTGCTGCTGCTGCTGCGCCGCTAAGTGCCGCTGGTGTATTCATGGAACCAGTGCCAGCTGCGGCCACGCCGTTGGGTGGATTCTGGTACAAAGATCGCGCCAGTCGCCGCTGCCGTTGCCGCCGCCGCTGCCGCCGGTGCTGCTGGTGCCGCTGCCACGGGCGCCGCGCCGAGCTGCATTGCAGCAGCAGCTGCGGCTTATCAGCCCCGAGCCTAAAGAGAATCGGTAAATATTCACGTCGCCGTTGCCGCTGCTGATGCTGCTGCCACATTGCTGCTGCTGGGAGGTGTGTTGGGTAACAGCAGCTGCGGTCTTGTCACCTTCGTGAAAAAAGAGAATCGGTAAAGGTTGCTGCTGCTGCCCTTCCTTGGTGCTGCTGGTACTGCAGCTGCTGCTGCCAAGAGGCGATTTTTGCGAACACCGGTGGAATACGCGGTTGACAATGATTTTGCTGAAGGTATTCGAGTCTTCCTAGGTTGCTTGCACCTTCTTGATAAAAGAGGTACAGTTGACTTATTTTTTGCTGTTGGGTGTATTCTGAAACAACATTATGCGATTGTAGCGGTCGCTGATGATGATATTCAAAAACTTTGGGGTAGGTCTTTTCCTCGTGAAGTTGTTGTTGTTGCCGTTTCCTAGCATATTCTGGAATAAAACTTGTTTTCGAATTATACAACTTATAGTCTTCTAAATTCCCTAAATTTTTAATTGAGTGAGATTCGTAATCTAAATTTGCTTTCTGTGCCAAAGACAAGCGATAATATTGGTGTTCTTGTTGCTTCCGCACGCGTGCTTCGTCGAACAAACTGGGGAGAGCGGGATTTTCTTTAGGCTGCTTTCGCGGAAAAAGATGTAAATCCTTATCAAAAATTGTAGTTTTTTCAATCTCCTTTAATCCTTCGTTTTCCCACAATGGACTCAATTCCTTTCGATGTATTCTCAAATCCAATCCAGCGTCTGAAATATTATTTATATTATTATTATCATTATTTTCATATGATAAATGATGAAAATATTTTAATTTTTTCTAGCTCTAAAAAAATATAAAATGATGTTTTTTCAAGCAAAGTTTCGAAACGGAAATTTATATTTCATGAACATAAATTATGTTTCTACTTTTATTTAAAAAAAACTAACATCTGCCTTTAGAATTTTGCGCATTCCAATCGATAGGTCTGTCCACTACGACGTCTTCGATTTCCGTCTCATCTATTGTTTCTGAAACTGAGGCTGCTGCTACTGCTGGTGATGGCGATGGCGATGGCGGTGGCGGTAGTGGTGGCGATGGCGATGGCTCTTTCGAAACGGCAGTTCGGTAGTGGCAGGGATTTGGTGCGGAGTCAATTTTATTTCGACGGCTAAATTCAGGATGGCAATTACCTGCTAGAAGAAAATAAATAAATTTTCCTCCTAAAATAAATAAATAAAAATTTCCATTTTTTCAAAATAAAATGAGACAGAAGTGAACATATATAATTAAATTTTACTTACCGGATTCGCCCTGACGATGAAGAAGATATCCATTTCTTTTCTTGAAAGGGAGTGGCGGTGGAAGATAAATTCTTTTCTTTAATGGGAGGATGATCTTTTCTTTTTTTTCTTCGAGAATATTGCTAGATTCGAGTTGACAGGATTTTTCTTTTTTTCTTCCTTTTGATCGACCTTTCCTTTGCCGTTTTTTAGAATTTTTAACCGATTTTCCCGAAGTTGCGACCACATCTTCCATAAGCTCGAAACTATTTTTTTCTTTACGATTCCTGTTTTTCGCCATATTTTCAACACTGGAGGAATAGGAAGAAGACGCTTCGAAGCTAGATTTAAATCTTTTTGCTTTATCGCCGCCATCCTTCTCCTTTTCGATTTTTCTAAATTTAACTTTTAATCCGTAACTATGGTCAATGTCTTTGCCGCACCAAGAATCATCACTACTCGTCTCCGCTGAATGTTTGGTTATTTTCGCAAGCAAAATTTCCTCATTTTTTTTGGAATGCATATCCTTACAGGACGACACCCTGTAAAATATATTGTAAAACTAAGATATTCGAACGAATAGAGACAATTACCATTCCTCCACTCGATTCGGAGAAAGTGAATAAATTTTCAAAGTCTCGAGGGCTTATATATATTCCCAGCCGTGGGCGCTATCCCACCCATATTGCTGAGCTTGCAAAACTACTTCGCGTGCAATTGGTTCCCGCGCATTGAAGACCCCACCCATTTTCGCGAACCCCCGCACTATTTCCCCATCCGAATCGTTTTTTACGTTGCTCCCTGCGCTCGAATGACCGTTATTAGTTAAAGAAATAACGCCCCAATAACCTACCCCTACAAACCCGTCGCGTATCGCTAATCTTGCAAAAATGTTTCGTATTTTATTGGCACCGATAAGCTAAGGTGTCCGCCTTACACGACGCCTCCTTTCATTAAATTCGACTCACGAATACAGCGTGAGTGCGTCAAACCTTGAAAAAATATAATCGGCGGCTGAGAGAAATTTGATATTCTTTTGATATGATTTGTAGTTATAAACAAAATTATTATTGTATTCGTTAATAATTAAAAACATATACATTTTTTGAATGTTATTTTTCCTTACACTCTTAAACCAATTAATGGCTTTTTATTGCTTATAACGTGTGATAATTTCCTTTCATGGGGAATCGAGAAATCGCCTGAATGTGGTGTAAGTCGAAGGTCTAAGTGCAAATTCCGAAAAATAATTTCGACTTAAAAATTTTTTGTGAATAATTTTCTTTGAGAATTTTTATTTTTTACCACTTAGACCTTCGACATATACTTAGACCTTCGACGTATATCAGTTCCCTTCCAAACGTCACAATATAATGTTGAAGCGATAGTTTATACCTATAATGTGTGCCGCGATCACGTTAGGTCGTTTTTGGGTTCCCTTCGAAATGACACTATAAGATAGTGTCGCCTTACGGGAATCGCGAAAGCGGCTTAAGTGTTCGATTAAAAATTATTTAGGTGATGAAATAAGCGCGTTGACTATTAAAAAAAACGAACTCTAAAGAATAGGAGTCAATTTATTTTGGAAATGGAGCTGAATGGGCGTGTTTTGTAATTCTCTCTCAATGAACAACGAGTGTTTCCGAATTAAAATTAACTTCAATCGCGAAATAGGGTTTACGATTTTTAGAAAATCTTCGCCTCGGGTAAGTATTTTTGAGAAAGTTTCAGATAAATACCATTTCTTAAGCTTACCCTTTTTTCAAGCTTAAATTACCGTTAAACCGATTATGACGTCATATAGTAATGCCTAATTGGGAACTAATATAAGTCGAAGGTAGGTCTAGGTGCAATTTCCGAAAAATAATTTTGACTCCAAAAATTTTTGTGTTTTACCACTTGGACCTTCGACTTATACTTACACCTTCGACTTATAACCTTCGAATTTCTGCTTTTACGACGATATTTTGTAAAAAAAAATTAAATCTAAACATTTTTTTTATTTTTATTTTTTATTTTTTGTTTTATTTTATTTATTTTAGTTAGCCATAAATAACTATTTCTCATAGAAACCGGTTTTCATGGGCACCTAATATAAAAATATTAAAAAACTAAAAAAAATAATAATAATAATAATAATAATAATAATAATAATAATAATAATAATAATAATAATAATAATAATAATAATAATAATAATAATAATAATAATAATAATTTCAATTTCAATTGAGGCTTATAATATAAAAAAATTAAAATTAAAAATCACCTAATATTTAAAAGAATTAAAAATTAAAAATCACCTAATATTTAAAAGAATTAAAAATTAAAAATCACCGATATAGTGACATTTCATCGGGAGCTAAAATAAGTCGACGACAAAAACTCGCTTAGGGAACGAAAAATTTATTTCGCCCCATCTCCTGAGAAGTCGAAAGTAATGTTATTTCGTGCCCCGATCGAAGCGTGAGGGGGGGACCTTTGAGATTTTTTCACGTTATTTTCAAAGCGTTCTTTGGAAGGCTATAAACCCCCTGAAAATAACGAGGTGTATCTAAGCACGTTACATCTGCTTTTAATTTTAAGATATCCGAAGCCGCTTCGAAAAATGATCGACGGATCGCGATAGGCGACCTCAGTCTCGATCTATTACTTCGTCACTACACGCCTAAACTTACTCAGCTACCCAAAGTCCAAGATTCTTTAATTAATTTTTTGATTTTCTCGACAAAATCTCGCTTAGGGAACAAAAAATTTATTTGGCCCCATCTCCCGAGTAGTCGAAAGTAACGTTATTTCGTGCCCTGATCGGATTTTTTCGCTTTAATTTTCAAAATGTTCTTTAGAAGGCCAGAAACCCCCTGAAAATAACGAGGGGTATCTAAGCACCTTACAGCTGCTTTTAGTTTTACGATATCCGAAGCCGCTTCGAAAAATGATCGACGGATCGCGATAGGCGACCGCAGTTTCGATCTATTACTTCGTCACCACACGCTTAAACTTACTCGGCTACTCAAAGTCCTAGATTACGTAATTATTTTTTTGATTTTGTCGAGAAAAATTCGCTTAGGGAACGAAAAATTTATTTCGCTCCATCTCCCGAGAAGTCTAAAGTAACGTTGTTTCGTACCTAGATCGGGGAGTAAGGGGGGACATCTCGAGATTTTTTCATGTTAATTTTCAAAGTGTTTTTTAGAACACCCGACACACCCGGAAATTAGCGAGGGGAGTCTAAGCACCCTATAGCTGCTTTTACTTTTACGATATCTGGAGGGCTTCGAAAACTAATCGACGGTTCGCGATAGGCCACAGCCGTTTTGATCCATTGCTTCGTTACGATACGCGCAACTTGCACTCTGACCTTCTTCTTATATTAGTTCCCGGTGAAACGTACCATTGTCTTAAGAATATCAATAATAAATGTCATCTAACAGTATAATAATTTGGGTTAATTAAATTCAGGACGCAAATATTTTTTTAATCGAGCCTTCCCTATATAAAAACCTTAATGAATGTTAAATATAGACACGAAATAAAACATTACAGAAAATGCGATTGTTGGTAAAAAATTTACTGTTCAAAATTTCAACATGTTTTTAATTAAAAAATTATGTTTTTTAATGAATTAAATTAATAATGTTTTTAAATAAAAAAGGTACATTTCTATAATTAAGACTAAAAGTAATTTTCCGAAATGAAACAAAAAAAAATAAATAAATAAGTAATAATAATGATTACGATAATGCATAAAATTTCTATTCGTTAGCTAATATAATACGCTCGTATCCGTATTATTTTCTTCGAGTATAAAGAAGCTCCTTTTTCTTCTCACCAGTTCTTCTCATGACGTCCAGTCCGTCTTCAAATCACTCGCGCCGCTCCTCTTCTTCTAGAAAAAGTACGACGACGCATCAACGCTGGCTGACAAACTAGGAAACCGGGAAGGGGGTCGGCGTCGCTCTTAAGATTCTTCGTCCATAGCGGTCATGCTGCTATAGGTTAAAGCGTTTTAGCACTCCTTCGGTGATGTCCTTCTTCGTTTCATTAAGAAGTTCGACCGCCAGGTTTCTCCTAGCGGATCTGTACCGATATTGGCTGTTCGGGAACGCCCAACCCGGTCTGAAACGTTTCAACTTCAACATGCTTTCAACCGCGTCGCAGAACATCCTCCTGTAACCGAAAATTTGATCGACGATTTCTTTCGACAAACCGTATTCTTCCTCTCTCGCCATTTTCTCGAGGTCCTCTAAAGTGAAGTCGCCGATGTTTTCCTTATCTTTGCAAGTTCTCAACAGGCGGGCGTTGAAATGCGGGGTAACTTCGAGATTGTCCAAGCGTTTATCGCAGAATCTCTTCAGCTTGTTTTTCGTTACTGCTTCCTTCCATCGAGGATTCTTGAGGTAGCTACGAGGCCTGAGGTAGTCCGCGGTTATGGCTTCGATGACAGGCTTAGATTTTCTTTCTTTCGTTAACAAACGGGCGGCTACGGAGAGAGTCGGGTCGTGGACTTTCGTGAAGATGTGAATTAAAATATCACCGTAGCTGTTCTTATAATTCAAAGCGCAGAAGATTCGAAAAATAATTTCGCGTTGCAATAGGATGAAAATACGAGCTCTCATTTTTATCGAAAACTGGTCGATGTCATAATCTAGAAAGAATATCGTTTTCCCCAAGTTTTCCGAAAAAAACCTTTTGACTTTGAAGCCGTCGTATTCGCTATAGTAACTACCACTCACAGCCGACTCCGGATCTTTCAGTAGGAGGTTTTTGTAGCTCTGGAAGATTTCCCAGACCGCGTAAACGGAGGCCGTCGCGCGTATGCATTTCAATACGTCCCGAGATAAATCGGGCCATCGTAGTTTCTTGAGAATTTTGAATTGAATATGAAGAAATATCAACGCGGCTAGGTGAGCGGCTTTATCGGAGAGGTGGGGGTTTCTGAAAACGCAAAAGCAAAACAGGTCGACGAAAACGTCCGTCTGCAGGATGCGTTTTACGACGCTCACCAATTCCGGAGTGAATAGAGGGACGACGGCGTTGAATATCGTTCGCTCGTCCAATTTCGAAAGCGTCGTCGGGTTTGCCTCCCCCCCGCCCTCTCCGAACACCGATTTATCCGCCTGAGTATCCAACACCGTTTGGCTCACCCTCCAGAAGAGATTTCTCGGGTCGGCCAATGTCGCGGTTAGCTTCCAAGGATTCGATTGCGATGTTTCGTTTATTTCGGCTTTTATCGGATATCCGGGGACGGGAAAAAGGCTAAGGAAGGCGAACTTATCCCTGCTCAAAAGTTGCCATAAAAAAACACCCAGCAGGTTTTCTATCATGGAATCGTGCGTCACTCGGCACGCGTTTTTATCCATTTCTTCGTTTAGTAGAAATTTAGATATTTCGGCTTTTTCGGATTGCACGACGTCCAAGACCCGTTTTACCTCGTCCCCCGTAAAGTCGTCTCGACATCTTCTGATCTCGTCGTTTCTGTAGTTATAAGGTACTGTTTCCTCGCGTCGCGATAACCTCTCCAATTCTTTCTCGGTCGTCCACTTGTCCAAACGATTAACCGAGGAAGGTAACAAGAATTTGGCCATCTTTATTTGCGTGGGAATTTCGATTTTCGGGAATTTCCCCACTAGTTCCGGTAGGGATTCTACGAACTCCCGGAGAAAAAAGGCTCGTCTCTTTAGGTCGTATCGAGCTAAGTCGAACTCCGTCTGAGGTTTTTTAGGGTCCACGTTCTCCGAGCAGAGAACTTTAAACGCTTCTTTCATCAGGGACTTCATCACTCCTACGCATCGTTCTATTTTGCGTCGTTCGTGGCGTAGGGCTACTGCGTCACCTCGAAATTTTTCGATATTGATTTCCGAGTGTAATTTCCATCGTCGACACATTTTCTTCAGCACGTCGATGCTAATAGTATTTTTTACGACGTATACGAGATCTAACTCGCAACGAACTCCCAATATAGAGAGCGTCATTTCCAGAATTTGATCGATCACCGACGGATGAACTTCGTAGAAGATATATTCCTCGGTCGTCGTGATCGTGTCCCGAGATTCGTCCATAATAATGTTGTTTTGTCGATCGTACAACGGCGGGCGGAGAAACACCTTGGGTGTCACGATGATGTACTTACTGTCCTCGGTGCCATCTAAAACGATCTCCTTGAAGCGACACTCCGCCTCGTCCAATAACCTGGGATTTTCCAATTGCAAAATGGAATATTGTTTTCGATCGACGCGGACGCTGTAGACGGTTATCTTCAAAAAGGCCGCCATTTTGAACAGCGCCCGCGAAAGGTCTCTTCAAAATGTCAAAATGGGCGTAAGACGCTTTAAATTTCTCACTTGGCTCCTTCAGCACTGAAAACAAGCAAAATGGATCGCGGATGCTCTCCGCTCACCTTTCCATTCATAATGATGATGTTCGAATCGAGGAGAAGTCTTTTATATACCCGTTTTGCCCCCTCATCAACCTGTCACTATGCCGAGTCAGGTATTCTAAGATAAATAAACGATTACTATATAATTATTGTTTTATTTAATTAATCCAAAAAATATAAATAATTTCTTAAAAAACAAAAAACAATTGTGCAAATGTAAATTCTTAAAATATTTATGAGCCATCATTTAATATGTTATAGCTATATATATATATATATATATAGTATATAATATATATATATATATATATATATATATATATATATATATATATATATATATATATATTCGCAATTATTTCCTTTTGCTACTACAGCTTAATAAATATATTGTCATTATTAATTCGCTTTTTTACACTTTTAAAAAGTAAAGGTTTCTCTTTTTTAAGGTTAATTTAGTCGATGGTTCTCAAAGATGTATAAAAGGACGAAACGTCGCTGCTAAGCGCACCTATTTCTCTAAGCTTTTCTACTATTTTTTCAACTTTTTCTCTAGACAGAGGGAGTGGGTGTTCGTAGTAGGATGGTTTGAGGTTGTATCCGAGGAACACTTTTTTGAAAGGAGATCCGCTCTCATGGGTGAATTTGAAATACAGAGCGCGCGGCTTTTCTTTTCGGATTTTTATCACCGCGATGTCGTCGAGGTTCACTTCTTCTTCTTTGGTAAGTCTGTCCAAGTTAATTCCGACGCATTTGCTTAGATCAATGAAATCGCTGCGGTTCATTTCTCGCATTACGCAACGACTGTTGCCGCTACCGCTGCTTCCGCTATGCTCCGCCCGTTCCGCATTTTTTATTAGCGAAACGTATTGTTCCGCAGTGTAGACGGGTTTTGATTTCGACTCCTTTTCTATCAGTTTCCTAAAGGACGAATTGATATAAAATTCACCCTCCATCTCCATATGTCCTTTTTTGGAGAATCTATGCGTTATCGATTTAACTGGAAGCTCGGAACAGGAGAAGACGTAGGCGGAAATGAACGATTGTAACGTCCACATGTCGATGAATTTATCCGAATAAAACGTCAGGTCGATATCTTGGCCGCTTTCTTCGGCTCTCACCGATACTTCCTTGATAAATTCCAGCAGACTGGACGTGGCCTCGGGCGGTGAATCGGTTCCTTCGCCCTCGTGCCAAATGTAGAAGCGCGCCGAATTTTCCTTGCATTCCCAAACCGCGAAATTATAAAAGTTGATTTTGGGAGTGTAATAAAGCGAAGACGACGAAGCGGCAACCGGGAACGCGAGCGCCTCTTGCATTTTGTAGTAGGCCACGACGTAATTCGCGTCATCGTTGGCTTTTTCTTGATCGCGTTTTTTTGATTCGTTCACAAAATTTTCTTCCCTCATGTGAGCTTCGAACGCTTCTTTCATTTTTTCTTTTTCTTCATCCGCGGCATTATCGTACGCGTAACACGTTTCGCACCGATCATCATCGTTTTCAGTTGGAAGGCGGGATATTTTGAACTTTTTCGTGAATATTTTAAGGTACGTTTTGTAGCTACCGAGGGGACGTTCTCCACCGTCCAAAGTTTTCTTTTCGCGATATTCGTTCGCGTAGTCTCGATGCAAATCTTTAACGGTTTTGCCTTTATGTATATAGAGCCCCGCCTCCGATCCTTTGGTGGCGTTTTGGGCCGACGATATGGCCGCAGCGCGAAGACCCTCTATTTTCGGGATAGACGCGATATGCTCTCGAATGTCATCTAGGATTCGGTTATCTAACCTCTGGCGATTACATTTTCCTCTGAAATCTTCGGCGTTAAACTCATCTTTTTCTTCTTTTCTTTCTATCACCGTTCTGATGGGTCTATCGGTGATTTTGAAAGTTTGCTTGAAAAAGTCTTTACAGACGCGAACTCGCTCGCCGTCGCATTCGATGTAAAAGGCGTTTTTAACGCGTCTTTTACGACCGTGTAGTTCTAAAGGGGTGACGCTGTCGAGATCACCACCACTGTTGCTGGTGCTGCTCTTGCTGCTGGTGCTGCTGCTGGTGCTGTTGCTGCTACCGTTGCTGCTGCTTGGTCCAATAGGTTCTATGAGAGAAGCGATGAATTTTCGCTGGAGTGCGACGTTCGCGTATTTAATATACTGATTTCTGGCCCTTTCGACAAATTTAAGGGATACGCGTCTGGGGCACTCGAGTCTGCATTTTACCTGACAGGTTAGCTTCTTCATCATCCCTTTTCGTTCGTGAAAAGAGATCGACCGATCACCGCAGATACAAATCAAAAAGGAAGTGGAACAACTCCTGTGTTCAAAGTTTTAGTCGATAATACGAGGAAGAGGCTCAAGATTGATTCTTATGTATTGGTCAAAAAAAAGAAAAAAAATTATTTTATGTTTTATATTTGAAATTTTGAATAATATTATTATGATCTATATATATTTAATTAAAAAAATAATAATAATTTTTAAACCTTTTTTATTAATTAATCAACCTATTTTTCGAGGGTAGGGTATAACTCAGTTGCTTTTTTTACGTCAAAAATAAAACTTCAAATTCTTCTGGGTTAAATAAATAATAATAATGGTAATAATACGCTGTTTAAAATCGATTTAATATGCGCTGTCGGTATTATACAAAAATATCGAATGTATAAAAAAATATTGATGTTTTATACAAACAAATATTCGTGGTAAGAGAAATAACGCCACGATTTACCCACCACCTACCATATGGGAACCGCGCTTCATAATTTGTTAACGTTTTCATTTGTCACGTTTTCGACTGGATTGGTAGTTGGTGGTTCCTTTCTTACGAGATCTCGCGAATGCTGAAGTCCTTCTTTCGAGTATTTCTTTTTGACAACGACGTTGATAACCTTATCCGTAATATTGAAAGTTTTCTTGAAAAAGCCCCTGCAAATTCGATTCTTCCCTTTATCGACAAACAAGTAAAACGCGTTATTTAAATTTCTGCGACTGCCTGGCACCGGATATCGATATCTCGGCATGAATCTTTTGATAAGCCGCCCCAAAAATCTTTCCTTGCTTTCCGCGTTCGCGAGTTTTAAATAGTCTTCGAAATTTTCTCTTCTACTCTTTTGATCTACTTTGCCCTCGCAAGAGAGACAGCAATTTACGTCGCAAAATGGACTGCGCTGATTTTCGTTTTTCAATCGTTTTCTTTGGTTCGCGCGAACTACGGCTCTTATATCTTTATCTTCTATGTTGAGAGTTTTTTTGAAGAAAGTCTTGCATACTCGAATCCACCCGTCATCTAAAAGAAAATATCCATTATTCCTTCGTCTTAGACTGCTCGGTTTTTCATTTTTAGGATAACATCTTTTGATGCGTTTCTTGAGGAAACTTTGTCGTAGGGGTTTCTGGTTTTTAATTTCCAAAAACTCGGAAAGATTTTTTTGCATCACATCCTCGTTTATAATATTTCCGCATTTGAAGCGGCAATTTTTATCGCAGGACGGCTTTTCCATGTTCCGAACTACTACAAAGAAAGAAAAAGAGTTAAGTAGTGAAAAATAACTGAAACTATTTCGCCAATAAATATATCAATATGTAGGGAAAATATATTTAATCATTATTTAATTAAATTATTGTTATTTTTGTTAATTTTAATTTTCCTTTTGCGCCCAAGAATTAAAAAAATTTATTACAAAATATTATATTGAAATGATAATAAAATATAGATACAATTTGATAAATATATTATTTATATATATACGTATACAATATAACAATAAATCTCATGCGAGGATCGGTCTAATGGTGGCTTTTATAGGTCCCCTACAGCACGGACACGACGTGAGGGCAGGTGCGCACGAAGAACATGTCATCATGTGTCTACAGGGTAAAAATATGATTTCCGTGTCTTTGTCCAAGCAAACTTTGCAAATCATTTTCTCAAAAACACGTTGGATTTGCGCTTCTCGGGATCGCGAATTTTTGGAAAAAGCCGCTTCTGCCTCTGCTTCGGCGCGCATTTCATCAATAGTAGGAAGGTCGTTAGGATAATTTCTAGTATCGTCTTCGATATTGCGGTTGCTGTTAGTAGCGATCGGATTAATACTCGGTTCATTTATCGTTATTCTGATCGATTCATCATCGTCCTCATCGGAATTTTCAGTTCGAAATAAGGGCGGGTCAGTAACGGGATCCCAAAGCCTCTCAGATCCGCAAATAGGGCGATATGTAATACCCAACCTCATAATTTGTTCGGGAGAAAGCTTTATCAATTTGCGACGAAGTTCGTTAGATACAAAATTATGATTTCCTAGCATCGCGTAATACTCGTTTTTTGACTTCGAAATCCAAGATTCTTCGTAGGAAATGATTTTTCAAAAAAATTGTTTTAACCTCGCCCACCACTGTTGTACAACGAAATCTCTTTAAGTGTGTTGGTCACTTCTTCTTAAACCTCACACATCGGCGCAACCGACTGATACGCTACGGGTAAAAATGATTATATTATATAAGATTTAACTTTTATTTTGAAATACAAATAAATTAACAATAATATATAGATAATAATAAAAATATAAAGACAATTCAATAAACTAAATTTATTGTGCCCTATATGTAGCACATGTAAAAATAAAAAAAAAAAATTGTGCCATCTAACGGGAACCAACTAAAGGATCTCAGCACTGGTACACAATTTTGTGCCAAAAATTGGCACAAATCCCTTTATTACCTAAAAATTTTTGTGCCAATTTTGTGCCATGTTCCCAATAGGGGGTTTTGACACAACTTTGTGCCATGTTCCCAATAGGGGGTTTTGACACAACTTTGTGCCATGTTCCCAATAGGGGGTTTTGACACAAATTTGTGCCAAAGCCATGTTCCCCATCTAATCTTGGGTAAAATAAATGGAAGTTTGTCGCGCGAAACGTCAGTATGTAACAACGACGTTTCCGAGAGAAATTTGGCGTCGTGTGTTTTTTTTTAATTTTTTTTCAGTTTAGTTAACTCTAAAAAAATATTTATCGAAGAAGATTGAATTTAAGGGAGACTAAACTAAAAAAAATAATAATATATAGAGTACAATTAAAAATTAACTTAAAAAAATCTTAAGGGTACCCCCTCGCGCTTCGATCAGGGCACGAAATAACGTTACTTTTTACTTCTCGGGAGATGGTGTAAAATAAATTTTTAATTTCTTAAGCGAGTTTTTTTTCGAGGGAAACAGAAAATAATAATTACGGTATCTAAGTGCGATAAATGATGACGCACGAATATTTGCAGTTCATATTTTTTTTTGTTCGTTTTTTTTAAATATAGAATAATAATTAATAATTACAATAATTTCATAATATATTTATTATTATTTTAATTACAGGATTATTTGGGTTGATTAAATAAAACAAAAAATATTTTTATTTTTATTTATCCCAAAACCGCTGAGTCATCATCGTTAGGCGCTGGTGAATAAGCGTGTATATAAATAACTTTTTCTCGGATCGGAAGTCATTCCTTTTCACACCGTTCGCAGGGCAGACAGAGTGAATATGCGACCTATTTACTCAAAGCTTCGTACTAGAATGACAAATGAGAGTCGCTGTCGTACACCTCCCGAATTATTAGCGAACATTAATAAGCCCCGATAACGAAAGAATGGAGCTGCGTATATATTTCTCGTGCAGGGGCTGTTTATAAATTGAAAACGTAAATTACATCTACAACTCTACCGCGTTTGGGATTGTTATTATTATTCGAAATGGCTACTTTGAAGATAAATGTCTACAGCGTCATCGTCGAAGGAAAAGCCTGTACGATATTAGAATTGGAAAATCCCAGGAGATCCGTCTATACGGACGACGTTCCGAATCCCAAATTTCGAACTACCTAAATGGCGAATGCAGAAAATGCCAAGACGAATTTACGGAGAGCGATAATAAACAAATTCTGGAAGCCGTGGAATCCGAAAGAGAAGCGATAGAAAAATTTATAAGAAAAGAACTGGACAAAAACTTTTGCCGAGTGATGTACGATTCTTTGATAGAAATCCTCGTACATGAAAGATTCTCGGAACTTTTGGATATGGGTAAATTCTTTTTTTTTAGGCTTTGTCCCGCCCCGGGAGTTCCGATTTTAGCAGAAATAAACGAAGCTACGCAATCGAGTCCCTGGAAGCGCTTCGCTTACTTCGTCAACTTTCTTCGTGTAAATATACAAGTTCAAAACCGCGTCCGCAGAGATAGTCCGGCTTAGGTTCGGCGTGAACATGTGTAATAAAATCCTTCTGTAATCGTTCTTGCAGTTCAACGTCAAAAACATCCGAGAAATACATTCGGGGAGTATTAAGTCGATAATGCGAGCTATCGCTTCTTTCGACAGCTCACGACGGTAAAAAAATGAAAAAAATAGCGTTTTCATTAAATTTTCCGAATGTTTCTTCCACTCCTTGAATCCATCGTCTTCGCCGTAATAGCCACCGCTCACCGCCGACTCCGGATCTTCAAGCAGGAGGCGTTTATAGTATTTGAAACGATCCCACTCCATGTACACGGAAATGGTGGCGAATACGGATTTCAATCGCTCCTCCGAAAAATCTGGCGATTCTTTCTTGAGCAATGTAAATTTCACCCAGAGCCAAATCAACGCCGCTGGGTGAGCTTCTTTGTCAAAGAGATGGGGGTTTCTATGAATGCAGAAAGTAGTCAGAGAGGCGAAAACATCCGTTTGCAGGATCAATTTTATAATGTCGACCAATTCCGGTGTAAATAGGGGAATGATGGCGTTGAAACTGGTTTTGTCGTCCAATACGACGAGATCCGGGTTTCCTTTCTCGCCTCCGAAAGTCACTTTATCCGCGTTTTTATCCAAGACTATTTGACTAACGCTCCAGAAGACGTTCCTCAGGTCGGCCAGTGTCGCGGTTAGCTATTCCGAAAATACCTCGAGCACCATATCGACGTCCAAAATCATGGTTGGGAGGAAGCTGTAACGAAAGAAAAAGTGATACGTTTCTGCCTAAACCGTTTGTATCAGTATAAAGTCACTCCGCTTTTAAACGAGCGCTCTTTGAAAACTTTCATAGATGAAAAAAACGTCGGCGATTTCAATATCGGGGACCTCGAGGAAATGGCCGAAGAAGAATACGGTTTATCCAAAGAAACGGTCCGTGAAATTTTCGATGAAAAAAAGTTGTTTTGCTACGCTTTCAAAAGCCTAAGAAACTTAAAAATGTCCGGAGGGGCCGACGCATTGAGAAGAGCGCCGCAAGACGTCTTTAGTTTGGAGCAGTGGTGAAGAATCGCGATATACCTAAAATATATAGATACGAGTATACTAAATTAGTAAATAATTATAATAATTTTCACTCGTTCGTTTCTTTTGGTAATAATTTTTTAAAATATTCTACTATTTTCATCTAGTGATTTTTGTAGTTTTTTCATTATACTAACGTTTTTAAATATACTTTTATGTATAATATCTTTAATAATTATAGCTTTAGATTTAAAGTTTTGTATATATCATTAAAAGTTTTTCCGAATCGCAATTTTTAATATTAAAAAAAAAATTTGCCTTAATATTTTTATTATTTTAACTATTATCTTACCTTTTGCTATTATTAATTTTTTAAATATTTTATTAACATTTATTACGTTTTCTATAATATATTTTAGTGATTATTTTTAACCTTGTATATACAAATATTTGCTCATAAAGATATATTTACATCCCGAATTTAATTAACCAAAATTCTTTTTTTAAACAACATTTAATATAAATAAAACTATCAGGATATGGTTTGCACACTTAAGCACGCAAATATTTAGACGGATCACGAAAGGCGACCGCAGATTCGATCTATTACTTCGTCAAAAATCAAAAGATTTAAAATAAAATATAAAAATTTAATCAATTAATAATGTTATTAAATTGAAAAGGAATCTTTATCGTTAACAATAATAGACGATAGAAGAAGAAGATACAATTTGATAAAGATAAATATATTTATATATACGTATAAAATATCGATAAATCTTAGGCGAAGATTGGTTTAATGGTGCCTTTTATAGATTCCCTACAGTACGGACACAAGGTGAGGGCCGGTGCGCACGAAGAGCAAGTCATCAAGTGTCTACAAGGTAAAAATGCGATTGATCGACGGATCGCGAAAGGCGACCGCAGATTCGATCTATTACTTCGTCAAAACAAGCTTAACCTTTCTCGGTTACTCGAAGTCCTAGATTCCGAAATTATTTTTTTTGTTTTTCTCGAGAAAAACTCGCTTAGGGAACGTGGCGACCGCAGTTTCGACTTCTATATAAAACATTTAACTTTGAGAAAAATATTCTGATTAAAAAAAAAAAAAAAAAAAAAAAAAAAAAGGTTTTGTTACATTTTTAAAATATAAAAGAAGTAGCTAATTTCTACTATAATGACGATAACGGGGGTGGTTAAAGAAGGAAATGGTTTAGTAAAATGTAAATCGAGTATCAGAAAATTTATTTATTAAAAAACCGTTACACTCTATGAATTGAAATCGAAGACAAATTTTTATATAGATATGTATATAATTACATTTTAAATCATCTTTATTTTTACTAATGGAAAGTAAAATCGCCATTAGAATAAACATAAATTTGTAGATTTTTTAAATAAATACAAGCCGAGGCTTGCTCCTTACGGAGCAAGACTTGTCTTTGAGCACGTGCTACGCACGCGCATAGGGCTCGCTTCGCTCGCCCGAGGAAACCGGTCTTGAGGGCCATTTTTGTGCACTTTTGGCGATGTTGACAAAATCATAGTGAACCGCGTCGAGGAAAACAGGGCTGTTTATTTTTAATAATCAACAATTGATTGATATATTTTGTACGTGTATACAAATAAATAAAATTATCAATTTTTACAGCTCTTAAATAGCGTCGCGCGATTTTCTCAAGCCGGGGTCCGCGACCTCATTTAACTTTGCACCGTTATGAGGCGAGCTTCTTTGACGGGAATCATGGTGCAAAACTGATTTAACTCTGGCACACCTATAGCCTAGCCTTCGTATTCGTCGGGAATCACGGTGCAAAACTGAATCAACCCCGGCACTCCTATAACCTTTGTATTCGTCGAGGTGCCGTTTCGATCCTCTGCCACCTTTTTCTCTCCGACGATTATACTTATGATTGTCGGTTGATTTTTCTATGTAGTCTCATTTCCAATAGCCTTTATTATTATTTCGATAATAGGTAGAGCGATTTTCGATCATCGGAGGGATCGCGCACGGCGATCTCCTATCCATGTAAGGATCGCTTCTGCTGCTGTAATTTTCACCAATACTCTTCGCGCGTGAAGGGTTTTTGAGTAATGTATGAATCGCGTAAGGTGAAGCTCTGCTGCTGTTGTTAATATTCTCGTAGAAAGTACTATTATGACGTCATTCGAAAGATCTTTCGACCAAGCGTGGGATTTTGAAAGACGATAGTAGTGATGATGTTGTCACGTTGTTGAAAGCGTTGTTCTTGTCATTTTTATAACGGACTTTTTTACTTTTTGTCAGTTCCTTTCCTGACGTCACTATATCGGGTTGAAGCGATAGTTTATTCCTAAAAAGGTGTCGCGCGAGCACGTTAGGTCATTTTTCGGTTCCCTTCGAAACGTCACAATAATATAGTGTAGCCTTACGGGAATCGCAAAAGCGGTTGAACGCTTTCGAGTACCATTTTGTTAAGCCTAAAGTACCCTCAAACCGATTATGACGTCATATAGTGACGCCTCATCGGGAACTAATATAAGTCGAAGGTCTAAGTGCAAATTCCGAAACTTAAAATTTTTTTGTGAATTATTATTATTTTTTTCATGAATTTTTTAGATTTCGCACTTCAGACCTTCGACTTTATATCAGTTTCCCTTCCTGACGTACTATATTTCGTTGAAGCGATAGTTTATCCACTAAAAGGTGTCGCGCGAGCACGTTAGGTCATTTTTCGGTTCCCTTCGAAACGTCACTATAATATAGTGTCGCCTTACGGGAATCGCAAGCGGCTGAACGCTTTCGAGTACCATTTTGTTAAGCTTAAAGTATCTTCAAACCGTTATGAGTCATATAGTGACGTCTAATCGGGAACTAATATAAGTCGATATCTAAGTGCAATCCGAACTTAAAAATTTTTTGTAAATTATTATTATTATTTTTTTCAATGAATTTTTTTAGATTTTCGCACTTAGACCTTCGACTTATATCAGTTCCTTCCTGGACGTCACTATATCCGGTTGAAGCGATAGTTTACCCCTAAAGGTGTCGCTGCGAGCACGTTAGTCGTTTTCTGGTTCCCTTCAAAGTCACTATAATATAGTGCGCCCTTACGGAAATCGCAAAAACGGCTGAAACGGCTTCGAGTAACCATTTGTTAAGCTTAAAGTATCTTCAAACCGATTATGACGTCATATAGTGACGCCTCATCGAGAACTAATATAAGTCGAAGGTCTAAGTGCAAATTCCGAAAACTAATTTGGAATTTTATTAATTATTTTTTCATGAATTTTTTAGATTTTCGCACTTAGACCTTCGACTTATATCATTTCCCTTCCTGACGTGTCACTATATCGGGTTGAAGCGATAGTTTATCCTAAAAAAAGGTGTCGCTTACTCGCGAGCACTTTAGGTCATTTTTCGTTCCCTTCGAAACGTCAACTATAAGTATTATGTACGCCATGTACGAATCGCAAAAGCGCGTGAAACGGCTTTCGAGTACCATTTGTTAAGCCTAAAGATTCTCCTAACGATTATGACTCATATAGTGATACGCCTCATCGGGAACTAATATAAGTCGAAGCGTCTAAGTGCAAAATTCCGAAATTTTAAAATTTTTTTAGTGAATTATTTTTTATTATTATTTTTTTTTATGAATTTTGTTAGATTTTGCACTTTAGACCTTCGACTTATATCAGTTCCTTTCCTGACGTCACTATATCGGGTTGAAGCGATAGTTTTACCCCTAAACAGGTGTCGCACGAGCACGTTAGGTCGTTTTTCGTCCCTTCGAAACGTCACTATAATAAGTGTCGCCTTACGGATTCGCAAAAGCGACTGAAACGCTTTCGAGTACCATTATTGTTAGCTTAACAGTATCTTCAAACCGATTTAATGACGTCATATAGTGACGCCTCATCGGGGGAAACTAATATAAGTCGAAGGTCTAAGTGCAAATTCCGAAACTTAAATTTTTTTTGTGAATTGTTATTATTATTTTTTCAATGAATTTTTTTTAGATTTTCGCACTTAGACCTTCGACTTATATCAGTTCTTTTCCTGACGTCCACTATGTCGGCCGTTTAAGCGATAGTTTATACCCTAAAAGGTGTCGCACGAGCACATTAGGTCGTTTTTCGGTTCCCTTCGAAACGTCAATATATATAGTTTCGCCTTACGGGAATCGCAAAAACGGCGACTGAACGCTTTCGAGTACCATTTTGTTAAGCTTAAAGTATCTTCAAACCGATTATGACGTCATATAGTGACGCCTCTTCGGACTAATGGAACTAATATAAGTCGAAGTCTAAGTATAAAGTACGAAACTTAAAAAAAAAAATTTGTGAATTATTATTATTATTTTTCATGAATTTTTTAGATTTTCCGCAGTTAGACCTTCGACTTATAATCAGTTCCCTTCCTGACGTCCCTATATCGGGTTGAAGCGATAGTTATCCCTAAAAAGGTGATCGCAGACGAGCACGTTAGGTCGTTTTCGGTTCCCTTCGAAACGTCACTATAATATAGTGTCCCCTTAAGGGGAATTGCAAAAGCGGCTGAACGCTTTTCGAGTACCAGTTTTGTTAAGCTTAAGTATCTTCAAACGATTAAGACGTCATATATGACGCCTATCGGAACTATATAACTCGAGGTCTAAGTGCAAATTCCGAAACATATATATATTTTTTTGGGAATTATTATTATTATTTTTTCATGAATTTTTTTAGATTTTCGCACTTAGACCTTCGACTTATATCAATTCCCTTCTATATCGGGTTGAAGCGATAGTTTAATCCCTAAAAAGGTGTTCGCGCGCAGCACGTTTAGTCGTTTTTCGGTCTCCCTTTCGAACTCACTATAATATCAGTGTCGCCTTACGGGAAATCGCAAAGCAGAGAACGCTTCGAGTACCATTTTGTTAAGCTTATAGTATCTTCAAACCGATTATGACGTCATATAGTGACGCCTCATCGGGAACTAATATAAGTCGAAGGTCTAAGTACAAATTCCGAAACTTGAAAAAAATTTTGTGGATTATTATTATTATTTTTTCATGAATTTTTTTAGATATTCGCACTTAGACCTTTGACTTATATCAGTTCCCTTCCTGACGTCACTATATCGGGTTAAAGCGATAGTTTATCCCTACAAAGTGTCCCGCGAGCATGTTAGGTCGTTTTTCGGTTCCCTTCGAAATGTCACTATAATATAGTGTCGCCTTACGGGAATCGCAAAAGCGTCCAAATGCCATTTTCCTAAGCTTCAACTATCGTCAAAACGATTATGACGTCATATAGTGACGCTCGAACGGGAACTGATATAATTCGAAGGTCGAAGTGCATATTCCGAAAAATAATTTGGACTTAAAATTTTTTTGAGAATTATTTTCTTTTGGAAATTTCAGATTTTCGCACTTAGACCTTCGCCTTAAAAAAATTATGACTTAAATAATTTTGTGAATTATTTTCTTTATTTTTATTTTTATAATTTAGTCACCCTAGAAAATAATTTAATACAGAAAATGGTATTTTATAGGAAACTAAATTAAAAAAAAAGAATAATTAAATTAAACAAAATTCATATGATGATAAATAAATATTAGGACTAAGAAAAATTAAATTGAATATCAATTTTTTATAGACTTTGTTTCCTTAACTATTTTTTTTGGTTTCCTTCGAAAAAAAGCTCGCTTAGGGAACGAAAAATTAATTTTGCCCCATATCCGGAGAAGTAAAAAGTAACGTTATTTCGTGCTTTTGCTTCGCGCGAGATTCGTTTATTTACCGAATAATAATAATTTGGTACAATTTTTATTTTTTATTTATAATAAAAAAATGAAATCAATTAATATTTTTCGGTAAATATACAAATCTTGCGAGAAGCCAAAGCACGATATAACATTACTTTTAACTTCTCGGGAGATGGTTACAAATATCTTACGCTGATTCCACGAATGTTATTAGTTTTCTTGTAGCTATCGTACTTTTCGAGAAAAAAAATAAAATATCCCAAAAAAAAATCAAAAAAAATTTTTTTTCCATTTTTAGAACAATTATCTTACGCTGATTCCACGAATGTTATTAGTTTTCTTGTAGCTATCGTAACATAACAAAAAAAAAACCAAATTTTTTTTCATATTTCAGAACAAATATCTTA
This sequence comes from Trachelipus rathkii, assembly GCA_015478945.1. Taxonomy (NCBI): domain Eukaryota; kingdom Metazoa; phylum Arthropoda; class Malacostraca; order Isopoda; family Trachelipodidae; genus Trachelipus; species Trachelipus rathkii. The sequence continues at coordinate 24,525 of JABUQX010022621.1, read as the reverse complement.
CGCTGATTCTACGAATGTATTAGTTTTCTTGTAGTTCTATCGTAAATTTTTGGTACAAAAGTATAATAAAAGGAACGTTTTTTTGTGCCATCACCTTACGCAAAGGGCGTAAGGGGAAATACTTAGACCTTCGTCTGATATTATTTCCCGATGAAACGTTACTATATCAAGTTTAACAATAGTTCGCAGCCAAAAGAGCGACGTTTGATAACGTTTGGTCATTTTCCAGGTCCCTTTCAAACGTCGCTTTTTTATAGCGTCATTTCATAGGGAATCGCTCGCAGAAATGGCTTACGCTCGAACTATCGTCAACCTTTTAATAGCTCATATAGTAAAGTTTTATCGGGAATTAATTTACCTCAATGATCTTGGCTCTCTGAAATATAATTTGAAACGAATAATATATTTTTATCTCGAAAACAAACAAATCATTTATTTTTTTTACTATTAAAAAATAAAAATTTGTATTAATTTTTTTTGTCGCCATCTCCGGGTGCCACGTAATAACGCGCTGCTGACGTAAGCATTGAAAAAGTATAAAAGATCGATGGGGCCGTCTGAGGCATCTGTTATCAAAAGTGGCAAGTCGAGTGCGGATGCCTTTTTTAGTCCCGATCGTACCACTTCTTTGAGCTTTTTTTTCGCGCATTAACTAACGATATTCGCTTTGAAAACCACCGTCCCGCTGCTGTTTATACGACGACTTATTTTTCAAGGCAAAGTGGAATACTTCTTTCGAGCGATTTATTTATATTTTTTACCAGGTGAGGTGATTTTAATTTATCATTATCATTATAGAAATAAATTATATACATTTTTAAAGTTTAGGATAAATACTAATTCTACCTTTAAAAAAAATGTTAGATATAAAGTATAGTTTTTATAACCACCTACGTCAAATGCAGTAATATAGAAATTATTAGGATTAGTGATTTAAACTGCCCGAAAGATGGTTTATCGTTTATAGCGAATATACATTTATTTTTACTCGATGAGTAGTTCTCATCGACATTAATATCATAAGAATTACAATTTGTATTTTTTTTCTTTTGTTTCCAGCGATATCAAGAAATTTCTTTTCTTTCGATGACGCAATATCTTTACGCTCTCATTATTAGATTACCTGAGTTGATATTAACTCGAATAAGAAAAGAGTCTTTTTGCAAAGAGAGCATTATTATTTTTTGAGAGTTTTTGTAAGTAACTCATCGACTAATATTCTTCATTCGTAACTCTTTTTAGATTCGTTTCGACTCTTAGATTATGGCGACGAACCACAGAAAACAAGAAGAAAGGAAACACCGCTTCTTCTCCAATGCTGCTGAAAATGTCGAGAATTTGAGTTCGCTAAAAAATATGTCGGCCAGCTACGAATCGAGGACCGAATTTCAGAAAAAAATCTTAATGAAAACCTCGGAGAAGAAATGTGAGGGAGCGAGCTTTAGTTCCGATTCGGCCACGGACGCGCATAAAAAAATTTCGAAAAATTCATCGCTGAAAATAATAGCCACTGAAGTCGAGAAAGGTATTCTCCCAGCGCGTTATTCTTGCAAACTACGCAACGTTCAAATAGTGTCGTTCAAAACGGAAAAAGAAACCTACTCAAGAGACGAATGGGTTAGGGACAACGTGAGTCATTCTTTAGCTGTAAAAAATTCGGAACTACGCGCATCTTCTAAAGTCATACCCGTAATTGAAGCTGAGATGACACAACCTGGAAAATCTGGATTTGAAGATGAGTTACAAGTTTCGCTTAAACAGCGAATTTCTTACGCCGAAAGCTGGATGAAGAGGTACCTCGTTCTTTCAAAAGATCGAACACTATCGTTCTACGATATATTTATTAATCACCAGGATTTTTGCTACCGAAACGGTCAAAAATCACTTAAGCCGCCAGAATTTCTTCGAGTTCTATATTCGTTTCTGGGTCCAAATATAGCATCGTACTTGGTCGTCCAAACCCCAACAGCCAACGTATTCAACGAAAAGCGTTCTTTTACTTTAAGTGAACCGTATCTTTGGTGTTCTAACAGCGACCAAATAAAGCAAAAAGATGATTTCAATCACCTTAAATATTTGAGATTTAGGTGTAATGTACTAAAGCTAGAGTCCGTCGGGGCTATTAAAGATGATTGTGACGGGAAAAAAGTTTCTGGAGGTAGAAGAAGCTTTAAAGAAAAAGAGGTGCGAATCGCCGAGGGCGCTCCTCACGACAAATCGCCATCTTCTCCAGCAAACATAGTATTTTCCGAAGAACAGGAACTGTTGATCGACATCTTGGAACTGAGGTTTGAATCTCTGCTAGAAAGGCATAAAAAATCTGCGTGTTATAGGAAAGCGAATGATTTGTATACAGTTTTATTAGAGTCGATCAAGGAAAAACGACTGAAGTATTTATTGGAAGAATTCGGCCACGCGATGTCTTGCGAAGAAGTAAAACATAAACCACTCTGTTCGATGTTCAAAGAAACCGCTTCTCACGTTACCCGCGCGACTCACGAATGCGCTATCAAAATTATTTACAATCAGATCACTATTTTTCACTTGGATAATTGCGAGAAAGATCGTTGCGGATTTCATAATTGCAAATCCCGTCGAGAAAAAAGGTCGGTCGACCTATCGACAACGACGAGGTTGGCTGTGGATTTCCTAACCTCAGACCACGGTTCCGGAAGATTAAAAACGAAATATCTTTCTCTCAACAGACGGGTCGGTGATGACGACGACGGCGAAGTACCATCGGCTCCCAAAAAGAAGAAATTGTCGGATAAACAGGAAATGTTTATCGGAATTCTAAAATCGATGCTCGATAATCTGTTGCAAAAGCTCAGAGGCGCTGCCTGCTATAGTCTCGCGAGTAGTTTATCTTACGTTTTTATATCGACGCTTAGGAGGAGACAAGGCGTGTATTTCATGTCAGAATTGTCTCATTCGATGTCTTGCAAAAAACGTCATAGATCGCTTTGTTCATTTTTCAAAACAATCGCTTCTCACCCAAAACACACGAATCCCGAATGCGCAGTCGAAATTATATATGATCAAATCGAACTTATTCACTCGAGCGTATGCGTCACAGATCGCTGTAGATTTCCTAGTTATAACAAACTCCGTCGAGAGGATGACGCTGGACTATGAGGATGGCTACAGATTTTCCAATACAACAGCAAGAGCAAATTACGTACCAAAAGATAAATGATCGAGATGACTGCGCGGTTTTCCTACACGTCGACTTCAAAGAAAAAACTCGGAAGAATATCCCGAATCTCAAATTCGGAGAGAAAAACGGAAAAATATTGTAAAAGTGACCTACGCTTCGTAAAATAAACGTATTCGTAACCGCGTAGTACACCTAAGATAAATATATTATTTCTATAAAAAAATATTTTCTTTCTATGTCTGTAAAACATATACAATTTTAATTTAAAGTTTTATTATTATTCTCATTTTAAACGACTGACGCTTGTAAAAAAAATTAATAAATAAACGAAATTTCAAAAGCAGTATTTTTTCCCTTTTAATTTATTATAAATTGTTTTAGTAACAAAAGAGCTTTACTATAAACTACAGATCGTGTGATTCCTTCGTGCGTTAAAAACCATAAGAAAATGTTCCAAATTTCTGAAACACCTATGGGACTTAGACATTGAAGGAACGACTAACAATATTTATGCAAAAAGGTTATTAAAACTTTCAATTATAATGTTTCCTTTCCTCTTCCGACCACGTTTAGTTCGTCTATTTCTATTTATTATCTATCTATCACGGTATAAATGAAGGATAAAACAAATGAGCAAAAAATAATTTACTACTATTAAATATTGACGTTAAATACGGAACAAATGAGAGTCAAAATTTCATTCCGAATACCGAATATTATCTTTCCGAATATCACCTCCAACCCGTTCCCTTTGCTGAGCACCCTTTTTTATCCCCGGATCTCGGAAAGAAATTTCAATAGTCGTTCGTCGCTTATATTGTTAACGCTAAAACCATTTTTTTATAACATTAATATTTGCAAAGTAGCTAGTTGGCCAGCAGTTTTTTGAGAGAGGGGAAATGAACAACATTTTTTACCCTCGATAGAGCGTTGAGAAACCGAAAGAGAGAAAGAAAAAAATAAAGAAAGAAAGGAGTGCGAGCAATCGAGGGTGGTATGGCAGAACGAACGTGTAAAATGTTTGTCATCGCTTTAGCTATCTTCGAACCCTCCTGCGTTTGCGCGAGAGAGAGCACCGAAGATATTTCCAGGCTCCACGACGGGGACGTACGATGACAGGGAGCCCGTGAGTGTTTGTCCTCATCAGCGTTCAAAACCTGTAGTTATGTAGTGTCTGTAATGCGAGTGTATCGAAGAAGGAAGAGAAAAAAGTGGTAATAGAAGTAGAAGTTGAAAGCGAATTCGAAAAAAAATGTGTATTCGCCAACCACCGAGCTCGCTCGTTCCCCGCTAAGCTAAACTAACGCTATTTCGAACGCTTCGGACAAATACTCACCCTCGGATAGAAGGGGAGGGGGCCATCTATCGGAGGACTAACTATCTAATAAAAAACGAAAATATTGCGTGGTCTTTAGGCGCGCGCCATTCGACGTCCAAAGGCACTTGTCCAGTCCAGTCTTCCGTAACGTTAGTTATAATCGTACGTCGTGATGTCAAATAAAGGAACAATCAAACGCACACAAATACTTTATTAACGGCACGAGTGAAGGATAAAAAGTAAACACAAAAATCTTTATTCGCTTGCGAGCCAAAACCAGGCTCCGAGGGTGTGGGGAGGACTTCCGAGGCGTGGGTGAAATCGAGTGACCGAGCCTGGCAAGAGCGGGGAACAGAGGTGTTCTTTTCAGGGACTCCACGCAGTAAAGGTGAAGTTTGATAAGAGTATTAACGTGATCTGCCCTTAAACCACCCGACACTCGACCAGGAACCCCTCGAAAGCGAGACTCCCCTATGGTTGGTAAATACCGCCCAAACTCGTGAGCCCTGGAATTGGACGCTGGAGATACGCTAAACTCGCGCATTTTGCCTTCGCTCATCGACGTTAGTAGTATGAGAGTATGAGCTCACCCGCTCTGTCGCCAGCCGAAATGAGAGTCCGAGGAGGGTTAACTTACGAGGCGTAGTGAAATCGAGTGACCGAGCCGGCAAGAGCGACGAACAGAGGTATCTTTCTCAGCGAGTCCGCCCGTTAGAGGCGAAACGCGATAGGATTAACATATTCTCCTCTAAAACCACCCGACACTCGACCAGCAACCCCTCGTAAGCGAGACCCTCCCTTTTTTTTGGTAAATTTCGCTCAAACTCATGAGCCGTGGGATGGGATGCTGGAGATACGCTAAAATCGCGCATTTTGCCTTCGCTCATCGACGTTAGTAGTAGCATGAGAGTGTGAGCTGCTCACCCGTTCTGTCCTGTCGCGAGACAAAACGATACTCCGAGGGGGGACTTCCGAGGCGTGGGTGAAATCGAGTGACCAAGACTGGCAAGAGCGGGGAACAGAGGTGTTCTTTTCAGTGACTCCGCGCAAAAAAGGCGTAGTTTGATAAGAGTATTAACGTATTCTGCCCTTAAACCTTCCGGCACTCGACCAGGAACCCCTCGTAAGCTAGACCGTCCACGGAAAATATCGCTCAACATCGCGGGACGAGACGGGTTTCTTCGTTCGGGAGCCATATCATCCGTTCTTCGGCCTCTGCCTCCGGAAACAAAAAAAAATGCCTTGAATACTGCACTAGTAAAGGGTAAAAAATCAAACGAAAATACTTTATTAAAAGGAACAATCAAACGCACACAAATACTTTATTAACGGCACGAGTGAAGGATAAAAAAGTAAGAACAGGAAAATAGATTGAAAGAAATAGTCGAAGGGTTTGGATAGATTTAAAGAGGAAGAAATTATAAATATTTGGATGTGAGCGTGGGCGTGTGCCTATCGTGTTTTAGGTGTCAAAGGAGATTTTACTATCCATCAGCGGTGTTCGAAATACTTACTGGAGTCCGCGTCGCTTAGTTAACAGTAACCCGGTCGCCTTATCCACTAGGCCATTCACGTTCCCAGAAAAGAAACGTTTCAAGCGTAGTTTTTAAAGCTCCCGGTTTTCTCATTCCATAATTACCTGTGGAAAAAAGTTTGCATATTACGTTAGTTATATGGTCCCTAATCTAAAAAAAAAAAAATCCTTAAATCTAAAAGAAACATGCCTTAAAAACTGAAAAATAAACGCCCGTGCTAAAAAGCGGCACGGAAAAAGTAAAATGGTTCGGGAACCTACTACCTATTCCCGCAGTACTGCGTTACCAAAAACTTAAAAAAAAAAGCAGCAGCAGAAGCGAGTAAAAATACCGTACTCGCCGCCGCCGCCGCCACCGATACCAACACTCATCATCATCATCATTTCCTCCGAACGGAAGAATTTATTTAAGTCACCAAAAAATTCTCGTATCGTTAATAAAAATGAAAAGAACGAACGAGAGAACCACGATATTTCTTTCCGACGGTGACTTCCAAACCCCACACCCACCCGTTTAAACGGCCTACATACTATATACTCATATCCCGTCCATTAGGAAATAAATATCGTCGTTCTTTCCCTGGTTTTTCAACAGAGTAAAAGAGAAAACAAAGAGAAAAAAGAGAAGCGCGCGCGCGCTAACAGAGTGAGGCACTACGGCAGAACGTACGTACCAAACTTTTTGTCATCGCTTTAGCTATCTTCGACCCCTCCTCCTGCGTTCGTGTATCGTGTGTCGCGTGTCGCGTGTTTGTCGTGTCTGTCTTTAATCGAATACAAAAAAAAAAATAATACCGCGCCAATCGAGACGATGATCATCCGCCATTATTCGAACGAGCTCGAGAACCAACCTCGATCGATTGGTCCCGGCTCGTTTATATAAAAAAAATAAAAATAAAAGGACGGACAACGGACTCGGTCGCCCATTGAACGAACTCTGCAATGAAACGCATCCTAATGAACAAATGCATGCGCGAACGCGAAAATCTTCACCGGGATGCGTTCATGTACAGTAATGAAAAATAGACGAATAAGGCGAATGAATCGTCGTCGTTGACGACGCGATATATTTTTTTTTCTATTCGATCGTATTACGTTTGTCGTTTGGTTTGTCGTTTGGTTGGTTGGTTGATTGATTGGTTGGTTCGAGTGACAGAGACTCATTTCTTTCGGAGGGAGGGAGGGAGGGATCTCAAGATATTACCGGGCTCCACGACGGGGACGTACGATGACAGGGAGCCCGTGAGCGTCTGTCGTCATCAGCGTTCGAAACCTGTGTGTTTGAGGTATAAGTAAGTGTTCGTGAGTAAACCGAATAGGTTTGAAAAATAAAATAAATTTCAGTAGAAGAGAAAGGATTTTGTAAAGGGAACCCGCCCGTATATAAATAATAAATACGCAATCGATCACGTAAATACGAGATATGTACGGGCAGATTCGAAAAAAAACCATTGTTCGAGCGAACCACTGGGCTCGCTCGCGGATCGATGTTTTTTTGGGGATAGGATAGGAGAGAGGTAAAAAAACGATCGACCCGAAGATCTAACTAACGAACTAACTCACTAAAGAGCTAGACAAACCTAACGCTATTTCGAACGCTTCGGACAAATTTTCACCCTCGGAAAGAAAAGGAAGGCATCTCTCCGAGGACTAACTGACTACCGCCGTGTAATTTTAGTTTATTTATCTAATCGCTATGATGGAAAGACTATCTTTCGATTCGTCTTGCGTATGTGCGTTTCTAACGAATCGAAAGATATTCCCAAGCTCCACGACGGGGACGTACGATGACAGGGAGCCCAATCTTTATAAATGTTTGAAACAATAATCATCAATAAAATATATATATTATTCAATAGAAAATTTTGTTTATTAATTATAGTAGATTTCCCTAATTAAATAATTTTAAATCTAACGTTTAAGCGAAACTTTTAAAAAAAAATACTTACCCGAGTCGAAGATTTCCAAAAATCGAAAACCGTATTTCGCGACTGAAGTTATTTTTAATTCTGAAACGCGCCGCGTTGTTGCTCGGGAGAATTATAAAACACATAAACTCAACTTCACTTCCAAAATAAACTTACTCCTCTTCGTCGGAGTTCGCTTTTTTTTATAGTCGGCGGGCTTATTTCACTTAATAATTTTAAATTTAACACTTATAGAAACTTTTTCAAAAATAGTTACTGAGGCCAAGATTTCCTAAAATCGAAAACCATATTTCGCGATTGGAGTTAATTTTAATTATCAAAGGGTGGTGTTTTATGAGAGACTTACGAAACACGTCCACTCAGCTCCACTTCCAAAATAAACTTCCCCCTCATCTTCGGAGATCGCTTTTTTATAGTCATTGGGCTTATTTTACTCAACTAATTTTTAATTTAACATAACATTTATATTTCACTTAAGTAATTTTAAATCTTCTAACACTTAAAAGAAACCTTTTCAAAAATAGTTACCGAGGCCAAGATTTCCAAAAAAAAGAAATCAGTATTTTGCGATTAAAGTTAATTTTAATTAGAAAAGCGCGCCGTTTTATGAGAGACTTATGAAACACGTGCACTCAGCTCCACTTCCAAAATAAACTGACTCCTCATCTTCTGAGTTCGCTTTTTTATAGTCATCGGGCTCATTTCACTTAAGTAATTTTAAATCTAACGTAAAATTTATATTTCACTTAAGTAATAATAATTTTAAATCTGACATAAATAACATTTAGGCCAAACTTTTTCCAAAAATAGTTACCCGAGGCAACGACGACTTCCTAAAATTAAAAACCGCATTTCGCAATTGAAGTTAATTTAAATTCGGAAACGAGCGTTGTTTCTTGAGAGAATTGTGAAACACGTCCGTTGGCTCTGCTCCACTTCCAAAACAAACTGACTCCTCATCTTTGGATTTGCCTTTTTTATATAGTCAACGCGCTTATTTCACTTAAACGAATCCCATATACCGCACTGTGCCGTTTTTTGGGCACAACTTATGCGTAAAATTTCTTTGAAGTTGAGCTTGTTGTGTCATTTAAATCTAACATTTCGGCGAAACTTTTTCAAAAATAGTTACCCGAGCCGAAGATTTCCAAAAATCGAAAACCGTATTTCGCAATTGAAGCTAACTTTAATTCGGAAACGCGCCTTATTTCTTAAGAGAGTTATAAAACACGTCCACTCAGCTCCACTTTCAAAATAAACTTACTTCTCTTCCTCGGCGTTCGCTTTTTTTATAGTCATCGCGCTTATCTTGTCTTGAAATATAAAAAATAGATTATTATTTTTTAAGACTATTTGTTTTTACATTTTTTGATTTTACTTAAATAATTTTAAATTTAACACATAGAAACTTTTTCAAAAATAGTTACTAAGGCCAAGATTTCCTAAAATCGAAAACCATATTTCGCGATTGACGTTAATTTTAATTATCAAATGGCGGTGTTTCTTGAGAGACTTACGAAACACGTCCACTCAGCTCCACTTCCAAAATAAACTTACTCCTCATGTTCGGAGATCGCTTTTTTATAGTCATTGGGCTTACTTTACTCAACTAATTTTTAATTTAACATAACATTTATATTTCACTTAAGTAATTTTAAATCTTCTAACACTTAAAAGAAACCTTTTCAAAAATAGTTACCGAGGCCAAGATTTCCTAAATTCGAAAACCGTATTTCGCGATTGAAGTTAATTTTAATTAGAAAAGCGCGCCGTTTCTTGAGAGACTTACGAAACATGTCCACTCAGCTCCACTTCAAAAATAAACTGACTCTTCATCTTCGGAATTCGCTTTTTTATAGTCATCGGGCTCATTTCACTTAAGTAATTTTAAATCTAACGTAACATTTATATTTCACTTAAGTAAAAATAATTTTAAATCTAACATAAATAACATTTAGGCCAATTTTTTCCAAAAAATAGTTACCCGAGGCGACGACGATTTCCTAAAATCGAAAACCGCATTTCGCGATTGAAGTTAATTTAAATTCGGAAACGAGCGTTGTTTCTTGAAAGAACTGTGAAACACGTCCGTCCTCTCTGCTCCACTTCCAAAATAAACTGAATCCTCTTCTTCGGAGTGGCCTTTTTTTATATAGTCAACGCGCTTATTTCACTTAAACGAATCCTAATATATCGCACTTGAGCCATTTTTGGGCACTACTTATGCGTAAAATTTATTTGAAGTTGAGCTTGTTGTGCCATTTAAATCTAACATTTCGGCGAAACCTTTTCAAAAATAGTTACCCGAGCCGAAGATTTCCGAAAATCGAAAACCGTATTTCGCTATTGAAGTTAACTTTAATTCGGAAACGCGCCTTGTTTCTTGAGAGAGTTATAAAAACACGTCCACTCAGCTCCACTTTCAAAATAAACTTACTTCTCTTCCTCGGCGTTCGCTTTTTTATAGTCATCGCGCGTATCTTGTCTTGAAATATAAAAAATAGATTATTATTTTTTAAGACCATCTGTTTTTATATTTTTTGAGCAAATCTAATCTATTAAAATTTAAGCGAAACATGTTCTAAAATATTGATGATCCGACGGCTGTCGTTAGAAAGATTTTAACTCGCAAAACGACCGACTTTTGCTTTCTTGGTTAATCCCCGTTACGGAAAAACCGTAACTCAAAAGCGCGTTTTTAACACAGACGAAGAATTCTCCTCTCGCCAGGGTAGGTTTCTCTTTCAGAGTTGAAAATATCATATAGAAGATACAGGCGTAGTCGCGACGCTCCTCTTGAAGTTCAAACTTGTTCATTAGGCGCAGGGGCGAGCCTGTATTATGGCAGACGGAAACGCTCGTTGTTCTTTGAGAGAATTATAAAACACGCCCATTCAGCTCCATTTCTAAAATAAATCGACAGAAACCTTTTCAAAAAATAGTTACCCGAGACGATAATTTCCTAAAATTGAAAAATGTATTTCACTATCGAAGATAATTTTAATACAGAAACGCGCATTGTTTCTCGAGAGAATTTTAAAACACGTTTACTCACCTCCACTTTCAAAATATACTGTCTTATCTTCTTCGGCGTTCGCTCTTTTATAGTCATCTCGCTTATCTTAAAATATAAAAAAATGGAAGATCGTTTTTTTTATAAACATTTGTTTTTTTATATTTTTTTGATCAAATCTAATCTGGTAATATTTAACCGAAACTTAATTTAAAATATTGACTTGACTGCTAGCGCGAAAAAAATTTCGACTTGAGAAACGACCGATTTTCGCGTTCGCGGTTAATCCCCATTACCAGGAGGAAACCGTAACTCAAAAGCGGGTTGGTTTTTAACAGAAACGAAGAATTGTTCCCTCGCCAAAGTAGGCTTCTCTTTCATAGTTGATAAATAACATAAATATATACATGTATAGTAGCGACGCTCCTTTTAAAGTTCAAGCTTGTCCATTAAGCGTTGGTAGGGGAGGCGAGCCTGCACTATGGCAGACAGATCATCACTTCTGCGGTGGTTTTGATTATTTCAATCGGTACGATTGCTCCGTTTGCGAGTTGCTTTCGGGTGACACTTTAATATCATGATAGGGAAACGAGGCGATTTTCTTTAGCAATCTCAAAGAAAAAAATTCATAAAATTTTTTTAAGTCGAAATTATATTTCGAAATTCGCACTTAGACCTTCGACTTATATTAGTTTCCGATCAGGCGTCACTATATGACGTCATAATCGGTTTAATGATAGTTTAGGCTTAAGAAAATGGTATTTGAAAGCGTTCAGCGACTTTTCCGATTCCGTAAGGGACACAATATTATATTGACGTTTCGAAGGGGATATGAAACAAAATTCGTATGATGATAATTAAATATTAGGACTAAGAAAAATTATATTGAATATCAATTCTTTATTGACTTTGTTTTCATAACTATTTTTTGGGGTTTTGTTCGGAAAAAAAAGCTCGCTTAAGGAACGAAATTAAATTAAACAAAATTCGTATGATGATAAATAAATATTAGGACTAAGAAAAATTAAATTAAATATCAATTCTTTATAGACTTTCTTTCCTTAACTATTTTTTTTTGGATTTCTTCGAAAAAAAGCTCGCTTGGGGAACGAAAAATTAATTTTGCACCATATCCCGAGAAGTAAAAAGTAACGTTATTTTCGTGCTTTTGCTTCGCGCGAGATTCGTATATTTACCGAATAATAATAATTTAGTACAATTTTTATTTTATTTTTAATTTAGACACCCTAAAAAATGATTTAAAAAAGAAAATGGTATTTTATGGGAAACTAAATTAAAAAAGGAATAATTACAATAAAAAAAATGTAATAAATTAATATTTTTCGGTAAATATACAAATCTTGCGAGAAGCCAAAGCACGAAATAACGTTACTTTTTACTTCTCGGGAGATGGTGCTAAATAAATTTTTCGTTCCTTAAGCGTTTTTTTTTCGAGGGATGTGAAATTTTTGATTTTTGTACTACCGAAAAACGACCTAACGTGATCGGGCGACGCTTTTTAGGGAATTCGGAAACGCTCGTTGTTCCTTGATAGAATCATAAAATACGCCCATTCAGCTCCATTTCCAAAATAAATTGACTCCTATTCTTTAGAGTTCGTTTTTTTATAGTCAACGCGCTTATTTCATCACCTAAATAATTTTTAATCGAACACTTATAAGAAACCTTTTCAAAAAATAGTTACCCGAAACGACGATTTCCTAAAATTGAAAACAGGATTTTGGAATTAAATTTTGATACGGAAACGCTCGTTGTTTCTTGAGAGAGTTTTAAAACACGTCCACTCAGCTTCACTCTAAAAATATACTGACCTCTCTTCTTCAGCGATCGCTTTTTTATAGTCATCTCGCTTGTCTTAAAAAAACTCGCTTAAGGAACGAAAAATTTTTTTTGCACCTTCTCCCGAGAAGTAAAAACTAACTTTATTTTTTTGCGCTTTCGCTTCGTACGAGATTCGTATATTTACCGAAAAATAATAATTTATTACTATTTTTAATTTAATAGTCATCCTAAAAAATGATTTAATGAAGAAAACGGTATTTTATGGGACTAAATAAAAAAAGAATAATTGGAACGTTGGACCCGGTATAGTGATCTTTCATCGGAAACTGATATAAATCGAAGATATAAGTGTTAAAATCTAAAAAATCCCAAAGAAAATTATACACAAAATTTTTTGGAGTAAAAATTATTTTTCGGAAATTGCACCAAGACCTACCTTCGACTTATATTAGTTCCCAATTAGGCATTACTATATGACGTCATAATCGGTTTAACGGTAATTTAAGCTTAAAAAAATGGTAAGCTTAAGAAATGGTATTTATCTGAAACTTTCTCAAAAATACTTACCCGAGGAAAAGATTTTCTAAAAATCGTAAACCCTATTTCGCGATTGAAGTTAATTTTATTTCGGAAACACTCGTTGTTCCTTGAGAGGGAATTACAAAACACGCCCATTCAGATCCATTTCCAAAATAAATTGACTCCTATTCTTTAGAGTTCGTTTTTTTTATAGTCAACGCGCTTATTTCATCACCTAAATAATTTTTAATCGAACACTTATAAGAAACCTTTTCAAAAAATAGTTACCTGAAACGACGATTTCCTAAAATTAAAAACAGTATTTCGGAATTTAATTTTGATACGGAAACGCGCGTTGTTTCTTGAGAGAGTTTTAAAACACGTCCACTCAGCTCCACTTTAAAAATATACTGACCTCTCTTCTTCGGCGATCGCTTTTTTATAGTCATCTCGCTTGTCTTAAAAAAAAACTCGCTTAAGGAACGAAAAATTTATTTTGCACCTTCTCCCGAGAAGTAAAAAGTAACGTTATTTTTTCGCGCTTTTGCTTTGCACGAGATTCGTATATTTACCGAAAAATAATAATTTATTATTACTATATTTAATTTTTTTTATTTAGTCACACTAAAAAATGATTTAATGAAGAAGACGGTATTTTATGGGAGTCTAAATTAGAAAAAGAAAAATTGCATCGTTGGACCCAGTATAATTTTTAATCAAACACTTAAAAGAAACCTTTTCAAAAAATAGTTACCCGAAACGACGATTTTCTAAAATTGAAAACAGTATTTCGGAATTTAATTTTGATACGAAAACGCGCGTTGTTTCTTGAGAAAGTTTTAAAACACGTCTACTCAGCTAAACTTTAAAAAATATACTGACTCTCTTCTTCGGCGATCGCTTTTTTATAGTCATCTCGCTTGTCTTAAAAAAAACTCGCTTAAAGGACGAAAAATTTATTTTGCACCTTCTCTCCCGAGAAGTAAAAAGAAGTACAAGGAAACTATTGTTTTTCCATTTTTTAAAACAAATTTCTTACGCTGATTCCAAAAAGGGTTATTATTTTTTTTGTAACTATGTAGTTTTCGAGAAAAAAAATAAAATAAAAAATCAAAAAATTTTTTTTTCATTTTTAGAACAAATATATTTTACGCTGATTCCACGAATGTTATTAGTTTTCTTGTAGCTATCGTAGTTTTCGAGTTTTTTGCACTTAGACCTTCGACTTATATCTCTGACCGTTCGTTCGTTTGTTTGTTGAACTGATATAAGTCGAAGGTCAAAGTGCAAATTCCGAAAAATGATTTCGACTTAAAAATTTTTGGGAAATTATTTTCTCTGTGATTTTTTAGATTTTCACATTATATATCAGTTCCCGTTGAGACGTCACTATATGGGGTTCAAGTGATAGTTTATACCTTAAAAGGTGTTGCGCGATCAAGTATAGATCGTTTTTCTCGGTTCCCCTTCGAAACGTCACTATAGTATAGAGTTGCCTTACGGGAATCGCAAAAGCGGCTGAACGCTTTTCGAGTACGTTACGAAAGCTAAAACTATCTTCAATCGATTATGAGTCATATAGTAAACGCTGACTTGGGAACGTGATAAATGTGAATAAATTTCCTTATCAAATGATTTCTTTGTAAATAAATTTTTTTGTGAAATTATTTTCTTTGAGAATTTTAAGATTTTAGCACTTAGACCTTCGACTTATACTTAGACGCTTCGACCTATACTTAGACCTTCGACTTGCACTTAGACCTTCGACTTAGTACTTAGACCGAACGAACAGGCACTTAGACCTTCGACTTAAATCAGTTCCCGAGGTCACACAGGTTTGAATTCGACTATACTTAGACGCTTCGACTTATCTTGACCTTCGACTTAGCACTTAGACCTTCGACTTAGACTTAGACCTTCGACTTTAGCCACTTAGATGTTGTAGAACTTTAGACCTTCGACTTAGCACTTTGAGACCTTAGACCTATACCTAGACCTTCGACTTATACTTAGACCTTCGCTTATACTTAGACCTTTTCGACTTAGCCACTTAGACGTTCGAACTTATACTTAGACCTTCGGACTTATATTTAGACAATCAAAAATTTTTTTTTTCCATTTTTAGAACAATATATCTTACGCTGATTTCCAACGATGTTATTTTGTTTTCTTGTAGGCTATCGTATTTTTCGAGTTTTTTTTCACTTAGACCTTCGACTTATTTCAGACCGTTCGTTCGTTTGTTTGTTGAACTAATATAAGTCGAAGGTCTAAGTGCAAATTCCGAAAAAATAATTTAGACTTAAAATTTTTTGGGAAATTATTTTCTCTGTGATTTTTTGATTTTCAACACTTAGCTTTGAACATATATCCGTTCCCGTTGCCGACGTCACTATATGGGTTTAAGGAGTGATTATGTTTAATATTTTACGGTTAAAAGGTGTTGCGCGATCAAGTTAGATTGTTTTTCGGTTCCCTTCGAAACGTCACTATAGTATAGTGTCGCCTTACGGGAATCGCAAAAGCGGCTGAACGCTTTCAAATGCCACTTTTTAGTGTATCAACTCGCTTCAACTCGATATAATGACGTCTCAACGGGAACTGATATAAGTCAAAGGTCTAAGTGTGAAAATCTCTAAAATCACAAAGAAAATATTTCCCCCGATAATTTTCTGTTCAATTTTTTTTTCGGAATTTGCACTGACCTTCGACTTATATTAGTCCCGAATGGGGTCACTATATTGACGTCATAGTGGGTTTAACGATAGGTATCTCGAAACTTAGGATAGCTCAAGAAAACTAATACACATTCGTGGAAATCACGTAGAAAATTGTTCTAAAAATGAAAAAAAAAATTTTTTGAAATTTTTTTTTGGGATATTTAATTTTTTTTCTCGAAAACTACGATAGCTACAAGAAAACTAATATCATTCGTGGAATCAGCGTAAGAAAATTGTTCTAAAAATGGCAAAAAATTTTTTTTGATTTTTTGGGGCTATTTTATTTTTTTTCTCAAAAACTCGGATACAAGAAAAAAAATAAAATTCGTGGAATCAACGTAAGATAATTGTTCTAAAAATGGCAAAATAATTTTTTTGATTTTTTGGGGCTATTTTATTTTTTTTCTCGAAAACTACGATAGCTACAAGAAAACTAATAACATTCGTGGAATCAGCGTAAGAAAATTGTTCTAAAAATGGCAAAAAAATTTTTTTTGATTTTTTGGGGCTATTTTATTTTTTTTCTCAAAAACTACGAATAGGCCACAAGAAAACTAATAACATTTGTGGAATCAGCGTAAAAAATTGGTTTTCAAAAAAATGGAAAAACAAAATTTTGAATTTTTTTTTGGATATTTTATTTTTTTTCCTCGAAAACTACGATAGCTACATAAGAACTAATAACATTCGTGGAATCAGCGTAAGAAGATTTTGTTTCTAAAAATGTAAAAAAAAATTTTTTAAATTTTTTTGGGATATTTTTATTTTTTTTCTCGAAAACTACGATATGCTACAAAAAAACTAATAACATTCGTGGAATCCAGCGTACAGAATTGTTCTAAAAATGGCAAAAAAAATTTTTTTTTGTATTTTTTTGGGGTTATTTTTTTTTTTTTTCTCGAAAACCTTACGTTAGCTACAAGAAAACTAATAACATTCGTGGAATCAGCGTAAGATAGTTGTTCTGAAAATATGAAAATTTGTTTTTGGATTTTATTTGGTTATTAATTTTATTTTCTCGAAAACTACGATAGGTACAAGGAAACTATTGTTTTTCCATTTTTAAAACAAGTTTCTTACGCTGATTCCAAAAAGGTTATTATTTTTTTTGTAGCTATCGTAGTTTTCGAGAAAAAAAAATAAATAACCAAAAAAATCAAAAAATTTTTTTTTTCCCTTTTTAGAACAAATATCTTACGCTGATTCCACGAATGTTTTTAGGTTTTTTTTGTAGCTATCGTAGTTTTTCGAGTTTTTTTGCACTTAGACTTCGACTTATATCTCTGACCGTTCGTTCGTTTGTTTGTTAAACTAATATATAGTGTCGCCCTACGGGAATCGCAAAAGCGGCTGAACGCTTTCAAATGCCACTTTTTAGTGTATAAACTCGCTTCAACTCGATATAGTGACGTTTCAACGGGAACTAATATGTCAAAGGCCTAAGTGTGAAAATCTTATATATATATATATATATATATATATATATATATATATATATATATATATATATATATATATATTATATATATATAAATATTATATTATATATATCTTATATTATATTATATATATATATATATATATAATATATATATATATATATATATATATTATATATGCATACATCTTAAGTGTATATACTATTATTTTTTAATTTTTTTTAAAAAAATATTTAGTTTACTTACCTTTAAAATTTAAATCGACATAAAACACAGTAAGCAATGTTGTCCTTTTTAAAAAAAATTTAAATAATTTTGCAAATGAATAACGGTAAAGCAAAAGTGTTAAATATATATATATATAATATATTATATATATATATATATATATTTATATATATAATATAAATATATATATATATATATATATTATATATATATATTATAATTATATATATTATATATATATATATATATATATATATATATATTATATATATATAATATATATATATATATATATATATAAACAAACAAACGAACAAACAAGAAAAGAATCAAAAATATAAGATATTCCCTCTTAGACCTTCGACTTATCTTAGACCTTCGATTTAGCACTTAGACTTCGACTTAGCACTTAGACCTTCGACTTAGCACTTAACCCTTCGACTTAGCACTTTGACCTTCGACTTAGCACTTTAGACCTTCGACCTAGCACTTAGACCTTCGACTTAGCTTAGACCCTGTCGACTTAGCCTTAGACCTTCGACTTACACTTAGACCTTCGACTTAACACTTAGACCTTCGACTTATACGCTGATTCCACGAATGTTATTAGTTTTGTTGTGGCTATATCGTAGTTTTCGAGTTTTTTGCACTTGACCTTCGCTTATAATTAGTATGTTTTTGTGTTCGTTCTCTGTGTCCGCTCCCACCCCTGACCAGTTCGCTTCGTTTGTTTTGTTGAACTAATATAAGATCGAAGGTCTAAGTGCAAATTCCGAAAAAATAATTTCGACCTAAAATTTTTTTGGGAAATTATTTTCTCTGTGATTTTTTAAGATTTTCAACACTTAGAACGCTTTGACTTATATCAGTTCCCGTTTGCGACGTCACTATATGGGGTTGAAGTGATAGTTTATACCTTAAAAGGTGTTGCGCGATCAAGTTAGATCGTTTTTCGATTCCTTTCGAAACGTCACTATAGTATAGTGTCGCCTTACGGGAATCGCAAAAGCGGCTGAACGCTTTCAAATGCCACTTTTTAGTGTATCAACTCGCTTCAACTCGATATAGTGACGTTTCAACGGGAACTGATATAAGTCAAAGGTCTAAGTGTGAAAATCTCTAAAATCACAAAGAAAATATTTCCCCCGATAATTTTCTGTTCAATTTTTTTTTCGGAATTTGCACTTAGACCTTCGACTTATATTAGTCCCCGAATGGGCGTCACTATATGACGTCATAGTGGGTTTAACGATAGGTATCTCGAAAACTAGGATAGCTACAAGAAAACTAATAACATTCGTGGAATCAGCGTAAGAAAATTGTTCTAAAAATGAAAAAAAAAAATTTGAAATTTTTTGGGATATTTTTTTTTTTCTGCGAAAACTAGACTAGCTTTACAAGAATAACTAATAAACATTCGTGGATCAGCGTAAGAAATTGTTCTAAAAATGGCAAAAAAAATTTTTTTATTTTTTGGGGCTATTTTATTTTTTTTCTCAAAAACTACGATAGCTACAAGAAAACAAATAACATTCGTGGAATCAGCGTAAGATAATTGTTCTAAAAATGGCAAAAAAATTTTTTTGATTTTTGGGGCTATTTTATTTTTTTTCTCGAAAACTACGATAGCTACAAGAAAACTAATAACAATCGGAATCAGCGTAAGAAAATTGTTCTAAAATGGAAAAAAAATTTTTTGATTTTTTTGGGGCTATTTTATTTTTTTTCCTTCAAAGAGGCTATGCCGATAGGTCACACGACAGAAAAACTAATAACATTCGATGGAATCACGTAAGAAAATTGTTCAAAAAATGGAAAAAAAAAATTTTGAATTTTTTTTGGATATTTTTTATTTATTTTTTTTTCTCGAAAACTACGATAGCTACAAGAAAAACTAATAACATTCGTGGAATCAGCGTAAGAAAAATTGTTCTGAACATGGCAAAAAAAAAATTTTTGGTTTTTTGGGGCTATTTTTTATTTTTTTTCTCAAAAAGTAGAATAGCTACAAGAAAACTAATAACAATCGTGGAATCAGCGTAAGAAATTGTTCTAATAAATGGAAAAACTAATTTTTGGATTTTTTTTTTGATATTTTTATTTTTTTTTGTGCGAAAACTACGATAGCTACACAGAAGAACTAATACATTCGTGGAATAGCGTAAGCAAATTGTTCTTACAAATGGCAAAAAATTTTTTTTTGATTTTTGGGGGGTATTTTATTTTTTTTCTCAAACTACGATAGCTACAAGAAAACTAATAACATTCGTTGGAAACAGCGTAAGAAAAATTGTTCTAAAATGTAAAAAATATTTTAATTTTTTTTTGGGATATTTTTATTTTTTTCCGAAAACTACGATAGCTACAAGAAAACTAAATAACATTCGTGGAATCAGCGTAGGATATTGTTCTAAAATGGCAAAAAATTTTTTTTTTGATTTTTGGGGTTATTTTATTTTTTTTTCCCCTCGAAAACTACGGATAGCTTACAAGAACTAATAACATCGTGGAATCAAGCGTAAGAATAGTTGTTTCTGAAAATATAAAATTTGTTTTTGGATTTTTTTTGTTATTAATTTCGAAATTATAACATTATTTTCTCGAAACTACGAATGGTACAAGGAAAACTATTGTTTTTCCATTTTTTAAAACAAGTTTCTTACGCTGATTCAAAAATGGTTATTATTTTTTTTGTAGCTATCGTGTTTTCGAAGAAAAAAAAATAAATAAACCAAAAAAATCAAAAATTTTTTTTTCACCTTTTTAGAACAAATATCTTACGTTGAAGTGGGGATTTTGGGGTGTCATGATTTCCACGAATGTTATTAATGTTTTTGCGGATCATGAATTGGGGGTATGCGACATTCACGCGTAAATTGGTAGATTGGTATAATGTAATACGGATTAATATAGTTTAAACTATTGTAAGACCTGAGTTTTATATTGAGAAGTGATTATAGTATTAGAGGTGGCGGCTGTGACCCGTGCTCTCGTTGATTGAGTACTCGTATCTGTTTGTTGAACTAATATATAGTGTCGCCCTACGGGAATGCCGAAAAGCGGCTGAGCGCTTTTCAATGCCCACTTTTTAGTGTATAAGACTCGCTTCAACACTGATCATAGTCGACTTTTCAAACGGGAATAAGTGCACTCGCTCACACGATTACTTGCCGTGAAGTTGTGAAATCTTATATATATAATATATAGGATAGATATATTATGACTATAAGTGCTAGACTAAGTTATATATAATATATATATATAATTATATATATATATATAATATATATATATATATATATATATATATATAGTATATTACACTAGCTTTACGTTATTCATTCGATCATATTATTTTAATTTTTTTTGTTTTACATTTTTGTAATTCAATTCAGTTTTCTATGTTAATTAATTTTTAGAGGTAACTAAACTAAATGAGTTTTTTAAAAAAAATTAAATATAATACTACGAATTAAAACTACGATTGCTACAAGAAAACTAATAACATTCGTAGAATCAGCGTAAGAAAATTGTTTTAATTTATGAAAAAAAATGTATTTTTTTGTTTTTTTTGGGCTATTTTATTTTTTTTCTCGAAAACTACGATGGTACAAGGAAACTAATAACATTCGTGGAATAAGCGTAAGAAAAATGTTCTTAAAATGGCAAAAAAATTTTTTTTGATTTTTTTGGGGGTATTTTATTTTTTTCTCAAAAACTACGATAGCTACAAGAAAACTAATAACATTCGTGGAATTAGCGTAAGAAAATTGTTCTAAAAATGTAAAAAAAAATTTTTTAATTTTTTTGGGATATTTTATTTTTTTTCTCGAAAACTACGATAGCTACAAGAAAACTAATAACATTCGTGGAATCAGCGTAAGAAAATTGTTCTAAAAATGGCAAAAATTTTTTTTTGATTTTTTGGGGCTATTTTATTTTTTTTCTCGAAAACTACGATAGCTACAAGAAAACTAATAACATTCGTGGAATCAGCGTAAGAAAATTGTTCTGAAAATATGAAAATTTGTTTTTGGATTTTTTTGGTTATTTATTTTTTTTTCTCGAAAACTACGATAGCTACAAGAAAACTAATAATTCCCTCATTTTTTAAACAATTTCTTACGCTGATTCCATATAAGGTTATTATTTTTTTTGTAGCTATCGTAGTTTTCGCGAAAAAAAAAATAAACAACCAAAATAAAAAAAAAAATTTTTTTTTTCCATTTTTAGAACAAATATCTTACGCTGATTCCACGAATGTTATTAGTTTTCTTGTAGCTATCGTAGTTTTCGAGTTTTTGCACTTAGACCTTCCGACTTATATCTCTGACCGTTCGTTCGTTTGTTTGTTGAACTAATATAATAGTGTGCCTTACGAATCGGCAAAGCGGTCTGAACGCTTTCAAATGCCACTTTTTAGTGTATAAACTCGCTTCAACTCGATATAGTGACGTTTCAACGGGAACTAATATGTCAAAGGTCTAAGTGTGAAAATCTAAAAAATCACAAAGAAAATATTTCCCCCGATAATTTTCTGTTCAATTTTTTTTTCGGAATTTGCACTTAGACCTTCGACTTATATTAGTCCCCGATGAGGCGTCAATATATGACGTCATAGTGGGTTTAACGATAGGTATCTCGAAAACTACGATAGCTACAAGAAAACTCAAAACATTCGTGGAATAAGCGTAGAAATTGTTCCTAAAAAAATGAGAAAAAAAATTTTTTGATTTTTTTGGCTATTTTTATTTTTTTTCGAAAACTACGATAGCTACAAGAAACAAATAATAACATTCGTGGAATCAGGGTAAGAAAAATTGTTCTACAAAAATGGCAAAAATTTTTTTGATTTTTTGGGGGTATTTATTTTTTCTCAAAGAACTACGATAGCTACAAGAAAACTATAACATTCGTGGACATCAGCGTAAGAAAATTGTTCTAAAAATGTAAAAAAATTTTATTAAATTTTTTTGATAATATTCTCTTTCTTTCTCGAAAACTACCGAACTAAAGCTATACAAGAAACTAATAACATTCGTGGAATCAGCGTAAGAAAACATTGTTCTAAAGTGGCAAAAATTTTTATTGATTTATTTGGGGAGTTATTTTATCTTTTTTCTCGAAAACTACGATTGGCTACAGAAAACTAATAACATTCGCTGAAGAAATTCAGCGTAAGAATTGTTCTGAAAATATTGAAAAATTTGTTTTTGGATTTCTTTTTTCGGTTATTTATTTTATTTTTCTCGAAAACTACAGAAGCTCACGGGAAACATTGTTATCTCCATTTGTTAGAAACAAATTTCTTACGCTGATTCCAAAAAGGTTATTATTTTTTTTGTGGCTATCGTAGTTTTCGAGAAAAAAAATCAAACTACCAAACCATCAAAAAAATTTTTTTTCCATTCTTTTAAGAACAAAAATATCCAAGGCTGATTCCACGAATGTTATTAGTATTCTTGTTGGCTTATCGTAGTTTTCGAGTTTTTTGCACTTAGACCTTCGACTTATATCTCTGACCGTTCGTTCGTTTGTTCTGTTGAAATATATATAGTGTCGCCTTACGGAATCGCAAAAGCGGTGCTCAACGCTTTCAAATGCCACTTTTTAGTGTGATAAACTATCGCTTCAAACCGATATAGTGACTATTCCAACGGAAACTAATATGTCAAGCGTCTAAAAGTGTGAAAATCTGAAAAATCACAAAGAAAATATTTCCCCCGATAATTTTTCTGTTAATTTTTTTTTCGGAATTTTGCACTTTAGAACTTCGACTTATATTAGTCCCGAATGGGCGTCACTATATGACGTAAGAGTATTTTATTTTTTTACTCGCAAACTGCGATAGATACAAGAAAACTAATAACAATGATCAGTTCGCTTTAGAATATTATTCTCATAATTCCAAAAAAAATTTTGTGATTTTTTTCTTTTTTTTTGTTTTATATCTAGAAAACTACGATAGGTACAAAGAAACTATAACATTCGTGGAATTAACGTAAGAAAATTGTTTCAAAAAATGGAAAAAAAAATTTTTGATTGTTTTTGGATTATTTTATTTTTTTTCTCGAAAACTACTATAGCTACAAGAAATAATAACATTGGTGGAATCAGCGTAAGAAAATGGTTCTGAAAATTGGCAAAAAATTTTTTGGTTTTTTGGGGCTATTTTATTGATATCTCCAAAACTACGATAGTACAAGAAAACTGAATACATTTTTGAATCCAACGTAAGAAAATTGTTCAAAAAAATTGAAAAACATTTTTTGATTTTATTTTGGATTCATTTAGTTTTGTTTCTCGAAAACTACGATAGCAACAACGACAAAACTTAATAACATTCACGTCTGGAAGCAGACGTAAGAAAATTGTTCTGAAAATAGGCAAAAGAATTTTTGGTTTTTTGTTGCATATATTTATTTTTTTTTCTAAAAACTACAGATCAGCTTACAAGAAAATCAATAACATATCGTGGAATCAGCGTGAAGAAAGATGTGTTCCCATAAAAATGGACACAAAATTATATTTTTTGATTTTTGGGCTATTTTATTTTTTTTCTCAAAAACTACGATCGCTACAAGAAAACTAATAACATTGGCAGGATACAACATAGGTTTCTAAAAATGAAAAAAAAAATTTTTTATTCTTTTTTGATATCACTTATATCGATAGGGACTTAAACGAAAACTACGATAGCTGAACAAAGAAAACTAATAACATTCGTGGAATCAGCGTAAGATAATTGTTCGGAAAATGGCAAAAAAATTTTTTTGATTTTTTGGGGGTATTTTATTTTTTTTCTCGAAAACTACGATAGCTACAAGGAAACTATTTTTTTCCATTTTTAAAACAAATTTCTTACG
>JABUQX010022620.1:0-37937 GCA_015478945.1 Trachelipus rathkii | reverse complement strand
TCAGTTTGCCTGAGCCCATGTAGGGGGCGCTGAGCCCCATCAATTACGAAATGGCGGTAGAGAGATAAAAAAAATAAATAGCTGACTGGACTCTGTGGATGAATCGAAATTGAAAAAGAAGACGTGCCGGAGCACTTAGGAGCCAATAGAAAAATTAAGGAAACGCATGTAATGCATAAAAGATGGAGGAAGAAGGAATAAGAATTCTCAAGTGTCATAGTATGAGACATAGACAAAGCGGAGCCGGTGCGGTGCGGAGTTATCAAACATTTGCTTAACACAATATTGACTTCAATGTATACATTTAGAAACCCGTAGCGTCAGATTTTGAGGGTTTCGGAACCCACAGGAGTGTCTGAGGACCACAAGGAGGGAGTCCCGGACGAAAAAAGAAATGCATGGAATGCATAGCAGAAGATGAAGGAACGATGACGAAGGATGATTCCAGAGGAATCAATAACGGGAAGGTCCTAACATGAGATGAGGAACGAACCCCAAAAATGGGGTTTTACCCTTAAAATGAAATTTAAATGGAAAATTCAGCTATTAATTACATAGATCACTATAGCAAACAAATGTTGCATAAAATATGAGATTTATCACAACGAGCTCACCACTATACATTCGGTTAACCAACCGATTATCATCCATTCTTTTCATGTGACAAAATCATAGTTTTACCTTCTTCTTTATTCTCTCATTCACTCATTTCATCATACCTCGCACAACCTATTAATTACGGCAAACCTCTCTCTCTCTCTCTCTCTCTCTCTCTCTGCGCATTGTCCTACCTGATACTACTTACATAAAAGGGCTTTCTTACTGTGCACATAACTGTTTCAACTCTAACATGCACAGACCTTCATATTCAACAAGTAATTCGAATTACAAATCTTAGCACACATAACTGATTAATTTCAGCGTCAATTCTATTTCATATGATTTGCACTAAACATGCTCACTCATCAAAAGTTATATCACTGGGGGTAGATTCGTGAGTAACTTCTCCTCATTAAAGTAATTATGAAAGCTTAACGTATAGCAAATGTTTTATAAAATATAACTCCCACATAGGTATGATGAAATATTCGCCTTTACATAAGTAAATAAGATATCAGCCTTTGGCTGAGGCCCTAGTTATCCGCTTACACTCCCTTAGGGGGAGGGTGATCCCCTCTCCCCTGAAAACACAAACAAAAACAATCAAAACAATAATCACGTCATCAATAAGATGACGTTATTCCTTGGCTCAAATTGGCCCTCAGTGAAGTAGAAATACTGTTCTCTGATTGGTAACCCTCCGGCTTTGACAAAATAAAAACTTACAGAACATTGCAGTAAATGTAGAATAAAAAACTAAACGAATCCTTGAATGAGAAATAATTAGATGGTAAAGATTACGATTAAGCATATGCATAAAATAAAAATAAAATATTTTCCCGTACTGAGGAACCGCTGAACACAAATGCTACCTGATCGACAACCACCAGCGAACTAAGACGATCTATACAATCCATATCACATTGTAAATTAAACATCCTTATATGCCTAATGTCGCAACATATGTAACTGCCTAGTATCGCATGAAACTCTAATATATATATATATATATATATATATATATATATATATATATATATATATATATATATATATATATATATTTATATATAAAATTATATATATATAATTATATATATATATAATATATATATATATTAAGTTTAAAGTAATTTTAATTTTTTATTTTATTTATTTATTTATTTATCTAGTTATTTATTTTTATTGTTATTATTATCATCATAGAATATTCAGGATCACTCAAAGCTGATATGTAAAAGGCTAAGCCTTATATTTGTAATATTCGAAAAATGAGAAGATAACATATCAATGCGTTTCTTTTTATCTAAACTCCTTTTAGAGTCATAACTTTCTTGGATTTTAAAGTTGCAGATGGTGCAGCTTTATCTTTTAAGTGTTTTTTCATCATTTGAAAAGTTGTACGGCTATCACGAATCGAATTAACAGATATACATGTATAGAAGATACTGTAAAATGGGAAATCAAGATCCCTAAAAGCAATGTCTCCATCGTATACAAAAGACAGCCTGATGGCTTCGAATGTTTTACATGCTGTGATTACCTAGGTTATTCTGATGGTTTACGTGTTTTTATGAATTCCGACGAATTACTATGTATATGTCAACACGCTGAAGCATGGGTCAGAGAAAAATTTAAGTTCTATAATATCTTAAACCAATGGAGAACAGTCACCGGTGGTGAAGAGAACGATTGTAAGTGACTTACTTTAACTAAACATCTACATACGAGTAATTTGCATATTAGAATATGGCATAGGCGTAAAGCTACAAGAATATTTGAACCTACACCTTGTGGATTTTATATTAATGGTGTACATAAAATATCTGTTCCATGTTCTTAAGTTAGTATTGCGAAAAATGAACACACGTATGATTGATGATTATATTACTGTTCCTCATAAAATAACGTACGAAGAGTATTATATATATTTAAAAAATTGCTACCAAAGGACTCTGAAAATATTATTAATCAGTTCCTAAACTTATTAGACATTTATAAATTCCTTTACTAACTCAGAGAACAGCAAAGAGAATCAATTTACCAAGATGATCCTTATAGAAAAATATTTGCACTGTCTTAACGAGAACTTTTTACATATGTAACTAAGGATGGCGTTGATGTATTGTAAACATATATTACATGCCGTGATTTATGGAACTGGAAACTATGTAAAGAAATAGTTTTAATCTTAAGACTTAGTAAACCTATATATGAAGAATCTTTTAAACGGTTAATAACACCCTTATTCATATAATATATATATATATATATATATATATATAATATAATATATAATATATATATATATATATATATATATATATATATATATATATATATATATATATATATATATATATATATATATATATATATATATATAATTATTTTTATTATTATTTCATGTTTCTGCTAAAATCTAGTCTCTAATGGATTTACATTCAATATATATATATATATATATATATATATATATATATATTATATATATATATATATATATTATATATATATATATATATATATATATATAATCCTTCAGTAAACATTGTCACGAGACTGAATAAATCTGTAAATAACGTATTAGACTTTGAACGGCGTTGCATCATGTGTCGTAATCTTGTTCAGTTTGTACATATATACATAGGCATTGTTTGCTTTCTACCGATTGGTCAAAATAATCTCTTTAAAATTGGAACTGATTATATAAAGGATCCTCAGTTAGACTTTGCTCCTTGTGTTGTTAACATGGCGCCTCTTCCCAAACCCCAGCATGTATCTGAAATTACCTCACTTTATTACTCATCCTAATAATGACGTGGCAATAATAATACATCGTAAAAGCAATGGTGATCGCTACATTACTTGCGTTCCTAATCGTAATACCAGTAATAAGGCGTTGTTCATCCCTGTACAAGACTTCAATCGTGTTCTTGATGCATTTGAAAAGGCAAAAAGCAAGGTATGTGTCATCAGATGTAACGAATCAGTGGGGAATATCTATCAGTGGTGGTGAAGAAGGGATACTAACAGATTGACTCTAGCATTCATGTTTCATAACATTAAAACTGTAGATATGTCATTGCTGGAGGCTATCTCTCCATGTAATATTCAGACCTACACGAATGGGTTTCGCTATTCGTCACCACAAAGATATTAATATTAATTAAAATGAGAATTAATAGCACATTTTGCTGAAATTGATAAATTTGATAAGTTAATAAATATAGCTCATGGTTTACTCTATTGGACTTGCGAACATTTCTGCAATCAACCTTGTGATAGCGATCTTCAGCATGTTTTAACCGCTTTTAACAATGAGAAATTTACTGAGGTCTAGAAAGAAAAAATTACATCTATTGTGGTAGCTTACAGTGAAGAATGGGTAAAAATGGCAGGTAGCATTTATAATTACATTACATCGGAAGGACTCAGAAGTTTGAAAAGTCATATTAAATGCAATCAGATTATTGTAAATCCTATGACTAATGTGTAATCTTTTCATTGCATATATATATGATATATATATATATATATATATATTATATACGTTTATATAATAAAATATATATTATATATAATATATATATATATTATATATATATATACTGCCATTAGATAAATGCCTAAGATGTAGTTTAATCTTTTCAGTATATATATATATAATATATATATATATATATATATATATATATATATATATATATATATATATATATATATATATATATATATATATATATATATATATATATATATATATATATATATATAATTTCAGTAA
Organism: Trachelipus rathkii; assembly: GCA_015478945.1. Classification (NCBI taxonomy): domain Eukaryota; kingdom Metazoa; phylum Arthropoda; class Malacostraca; order Isopoda; family Trachelipodidae; genus Trachelipus; species Trachelipus rathkii. The sequence goes on along the minus strand of JABUQX010022620.1, from coordinate 33,550 downwards.
AATTATTTACATAACGTGGTAGTACTTATAAATGTTTTATAATGAAAAAAAATTTTCTTTTCCTGATAATCATATGTTCCATATACGATATTTTATACAATGAGGTTATATTCATGTAAGGTATATACTGCAAGTTTGTTCAGATGACTTTATTAGCTTAATCAATGGATCACAGATGATAGGGAGGGGTAGAGTGTGTGGTTGATTAATTGATATTTTAAATAAAAAATAAAAGATTTAGTAAAGATTTAAGATATTAAAATTTTTATGTTGTTATATAAATAATAAAACTAAAATAAAGTGCTTTATTGACACTAAATCAGTAAGTCAATAGAGCAATATCGCATGGCCGGCTGGGAAGGGGGCTGTTGTGGGGCGTCTGCGGTACTGCTTTATTGACTTACTGCCTTAGGGCCTATAAAGTACATATTTTTGTTATACAAATAAAGTAAAAATATGTACTTTATTGACCCTAAAACAGTAAGTCAATAAAAATATAGTACATGGCCGGCTGAAAGTGAGGCTGTTGTGTGTCGTTTGCGGTATTGCTTTATTGATTTACTGCCTTAGAGTCTATAAAGTACATATTTTTAACAAATTATTTTTTTATAGGAAAAACAAAATGTTTAATTAAAACAATGTTTTTTTAATTTTTTTTTAAATATTTTAAAAATAAATAATAAATAAAAAATATAGATGTAAACTACAAGTTTTAAAATAAATAAATAAAAAAAGCTTTTAAAATAAAAATAAAAACTTTAATCATAATACAAATAATTCATCGTGCGAAAGAAATATATTAACTTAAGTCTGCCTAAAGAAAATGAGATTTGAGACTGGCACAGTGATCATCTATGTAATTATATGTTATTAGATGAACTCATTTCACTTTTAAGGGTAAACCCATTTTTCGGGGTTCGGTCCCCATTTCGTGCAGGTGTCTTACCCTTTCAGACTCCTCAGGAAATCATCCTTTGTCATTTCAGTACATATGGATTGATGTAACATACATTAGACAGGCCAAAAACAAGTTTTTATTCAGGGGCTGCACTCTCTGGGGAAAAATGTAGTGTAGTATTTCAATAAATTCTAATTTCAAAGAAAAATATTTTTCAATTACGAGAGTAGTAATAGAACACTTTGAGATCCTATATCGATATCTCAAAAAGTATAAGAGGTATCGGTCTGAAACTTGGAATATAGTCTATCGAGGTATTAAGCTCATACCGACGAGTTCAAGTCCTAGGATGATTATAGGTACCCCTCCCCGAGAGCGAAGGTGAAATATGTCGCTTAAGCCCTTTTGCCGCGACCAATTCCGAGTGAAGATTAGGCCAACGGGCAAGTTCTGATCGACCGACCATTATTATTATTATTATTATTATTATTATTATTATTATTATTATTATTATTATTATTATTATTATTATTATTATTATTATTATTATTATTATTACGTCGAGGAAGTGATCCCCGAAGGGGATCACTTCTGAGTTGTTTTTTAAGCCCTTCTGCGTGTCCTTCAGCGTCTCCTTCGGTGTTTCCGACTCCGCACCGCACCACCCCGCACCGCACCGCACCGCACCGCACCGCACCGCTCCGCTCCGTTTCGCACCACTCTCTGGCTAGAGTTTGAGACATGGTATCTCTGTCAAACTTGGTACCCCGTTTGGGGATAACGTAAGCTCACTGTTAACGAGGTTACATGACGAAGCATCCCCATGGGGGGATGCCGGCCCCCCCAAACCTAGAATATCGACGTAGAACGATGAAACTCGGTATATACCCTTCATATAAGGTACTCACATCATATATGGGTTAAATAGCCGTACACACCCCAAAGGGGGGTCTCCAGCCCCCAAACCTGAAATATTGACATAGAACGACGAAACTTGGTATACATCTTTCTTATGATGTATCCTCGATACAGAAAAGAAAAAAAATAAAAAAAATAAAAAAAAAATTTAAACATTTAAAAAAAAAAAAATTTTTAAAAATGTTAAAAAAAAATTATAAGAAAAATTATATATATATATAAAAAAAAAATTAAAATAAAAAAAATTTCTTATTCTTTTTATGTTTATAACTTACAAATTTACGTTTTTACATACCCTAAAACAGTAAATCAGTAAATCAGTAAATCAAACCACCCGCCAACATCTATTGATCTATGATTCATGTCATATTTACTAAAATGGTAGAGCTTTTAACATACCTAAAAATCAGTAAATCTTCCAAAACTACCCCCCCCCCCCCTCACCCCTTCTGTGATCTATTGATCTATTGATTCATGTCATATTATTTACTAAAAATGTAGCGTTTTATATACCCTAAATCAGTAAATCAGTAAATCAAACAACCCAACCTACACCCCTGATCAACCATGATCTATTGATTCAAGTCATATTTTTAGTAAAATTGTAATGTTTTACATACCCTAAATCAGTAAATAAGTAAATCAAACCATCATCCAACCACCATCCTGCCCATCCGTGATCTATTGATCTATTGATCTATTGATTCAAGTCACATTTCGAGTATCATTTTTGGATAAACATAACATAAAAACAAATTCTTTATACCCTGATCAACGAAATATATGCTAACGTAACAAAGTTTTCACATTAATTAAGCGTTACTTAACATCATCTGAACTATGAATGCAGATTGCACAGCGCGCAAACCTGACACACTCTTAAAACATGGAATAAACCGTTACTTAACAAAGTTCCACACTTAAACAACAGTAAATACGCAAGCATAGCATACAAAGACGTTAACTTATCACCCCACTTTGTCAAGCATATCTCTACATAAACAATGGTAATTTATATTAACATGGTAAATTTAACAAAAATTTATCACAACATGGTTAATTATCATACAGATCAACGAATATACTCTTACGTAATAAAGTTTCCACATCAATAAAGCGTAACATAGCGTAAATGAGCTAAGAAAATAATGTACAACTAACAAAAACCTAACACAACTTACACACGGAAATAAAACTGTTAACATTAACAAAGTTCACACTTAACACCAGTAAAAGTAACCAACATTGCATGCAAAACGTATCCTATTCATACTTTTGTTCAAACATACTCTAACATATTAACGTTAATCTACAATTGGACACGAGAACAATTTACCAAAAATGTGCATAACCTTGTCCGATTATTCATACAGACCAAACGAAATATATGCTAACGTAACCAAAGTTTTTTACATTATCATTGTTAATATTTAACGAAAATTACATAACCTTACCTAAATATCATAAACCCCAACAAATAATTGCAACATAACAAAGTTTTATTCCCAACATACATAAAAATAAAGTTCTTGAATAAAAATATCATAGTAAAGTGAATAGTTTACTTGATTTTAAAGCAGTTAATCAGTAAATCAGTAATTCAAACCATCAACCCCTCCCTTCCCTCCCTCCAACCTTTTGATCTATGATTCAGTCACATATTCGAGTAATCATTTCGGTTAAAACATAATACAAAAATAAGTTCTTATATACTAACCAACGAATAGATGTAACGTAACATTGTTTCACATTAATAAAGCTAACATAGCATTACCATAACTAAGAAAAATTTAATGTACAATGACAAAACCTAAACACACCTACGGCACGAATAACTACTAACATTAACAAAAATCCATACTTAACAACAGTAAATACTAGCACAGCGTACAAAACGTAACCTATCACACGTTTTTCAAGCATATCTATAAACACATCATTTAATTTACATTAACACTATTGATTACGTCGCATTTCGAGTATCATTTCGGGATTAAACATAGCACAAAAAGATATTATCATACTGATCAACAAATTATATGCTAACATAACAATGTTTCACAACTCAATAAGAACTAAAGAAAATAATGTTAACAATGACAACCGACACATCTTTACGCTTGAATTTAAACTGTTAACATAACCAAAGTTCCACACTTAACACCAGTAGAGCTACCATTGCATACAAAAACGTAACATAATCATACTTTTTCAAGCATATCTCTAACATCCGATTAACGTTAATTTTTAATTGACAGTAGTAATATTGTAAACAAAAATTATCATAAAACCTTGTCTAATTTATCATACAGACCAACAGGAATAACTGTAAACATAACAAGTTTTATCCAAACATAACATAAAAATAAGATCTTTGAATAAAATATTATAGTAAATTGTATAGTTTACTAATTTAAAGCAGGTAAAAATCAGTTAAATCAGTTAAATCAAACCATCAACTTCTCCCCATCCATCCCTCCATACCTTTTGAATCTATTGAATCTGTTGATTCATTGTCAACATTTCGAGTATCATTCGGATAAACATAAACACAAAATAAGTTCTTTATATGACAACCAAACAATATAGCTAAACGTAACAAGTTTGACATTAATATAAAGCTAACATAGCAAACCTTGAACTAAGAAATAATCTACAACGACAAACCTAACACACCATACGTACGAATAAACTACTAACAATTACAAAACTTTCCGCACTTACAACAGTAAATACCTAAACACTTCGGACAAAACGTAACCTATTCACACTTTTTCAAGCAAATTCTAGCATACAATATTAATTTTACATAACATTCATAATATTTAAGCAAAAATTTTAATCATAACCCTGTCTAATCATGATACCGACAACGAATATAAAGCTAAACGTAACAAATTTTTTACATCAAATTGCGTATATTTAACAAAAATTCATTCATAACTCGTCTTTAATATCATAATCCCCAAGGAATAATTGCAAACATAACAAATTTTATCCAGGCACATAAAAAAAATTACAAAATTTTATCCTGACCATAACAAAAAAATAAGTTCTTTGAATAAATATCACAGTAAAGCTTAAAAGTTTTGCTGATTTTAAAGCAGTAAATCAGTAAATCAGCTAATCAAACCATCATCAACCCCACCCACCTCTCCCTCCATGACTATTTGATACTATTGAAACTAGGATTCATGTCATACATTCGGTATCATTTCGGATAAACATAAACAAAAATATTCTTTAAATCTCCAAGTAAGATTGCAACGTAACAACGTTTTTACATAATAAAGCTAACATAACATAACCTAACTAAGAACATAATGTACAACGACAAAACCTAACAACACCATACGTAAACGAATAAACTACTAACATAAACCAAACTCCCGCACTTTAACAACAGTAAAGTACCTAAAACTTCGTACAAAACGTAACCTATTCACACTTTTTCAGCCATATCTCTAACATATCAATAACTTAATTTTACATTAAACATCGTAATATTTAACAGAAATTTGTAACATAACCCTGTCTAATCATCATACTGACAAACGAATATAAAGACAAACGTAACAAATTTTTTTACATCAACTTCGTTAATATTTAAACAAAAATTCATCATACCTCGTCTAAATATCAAACCTTACCCAACGAATAATTGCAAACATAACAAAGTTTTAACCAAACATAACAAAAAAATAAACAAAATTTATTTATAAACATAATAAAAATAAGTTCTTTTGAATAAAATATCACAGTAAAGCGTAAAAGTTTTACTGATTTTTAAAGCAGTAAGCAGTAAATCAGTAAAAAATCAACCCACCCATCCCTGCAGTCTCGCCTTTACATACGCTTACGCAACAAAGTTTCAGCATCAATAAAGTAAACATAACATATCATAACCTGAACTAAGAATATAATGACAAATGCAAACCTAACATTTCCTCGCTGTAATGAATAATCAGCTAACACCTGAAAATTCCCTATTGATCAAGGTAAACTAGCTAACAGATCATACAAACTCGATATGTTCCCACCTTTTTCCCGCATATCGGCAACAGGTAAAGCCGCATTTAACAAAATCCCTTAACAATGTGACCAATCTATCAAAGTACAAGCATCTTGAACTATGAATTGACACTATCTTCATCCAAGAGTGCACTCGTTTCGAGTAAAATCATTTTGAACTATGAATAACGTAGACATTAGCAAATTCTTGGGCAAACCTAACACTTACTCAACAAAAAACTTACCTAAACTCACATTTTTAACACATTCATTCATTCAGTTAAACAGTAATATCTTTACAAAACTCATATTTCGAACAATCCAGTGTTAATTCACTGTCATAGTTAATTAATTTAACCATAAGTACCTAACTACGAATAAAAAGTTTTCATTTTAACAAGAGTATAAAAGCAAACACATCACCTCAGAGAAAAACCCAAAAGGGATGTCCCCTTGAAGGTGTGAATCCTGAGAGGGGGCGGATCACCCCGAAGGGGTGAAAAGCGGGTTTGGGCCTCAGCCCGAAGGGCTGAGGCCTTATCCCTCCTTAAGTTTGGAACTTTGTTAATGTTAGTAATTTATTTCGCTGTCGTAAGGCTGTATAGGTTTTGTCAATTGCTACATTATATTTCTTAGTTCTGTAATCTAGGGTAGCTTTATTAATGCGAAAACAATGTTACGTTATCATATATTCCTTGGTTAGTATATAAAGAACTAATTTTTTGTGCTATGTTTTCCGAAATGGAACTCGATATGTGACCTGAATCAATAGATCAAAATAGATCAAAAGGTCATGGAGGAGTGTAGGGAGGGGTTGATTGTTTGAATTACTGGATATTACTGATTACTGCTTAAATCAGTAAAACTATTATACTTTACTATGATATTTTATTCAAAGAAACTTATTTTTATTTTGATTATTAAAAACTTTGTTATGTTTGCAATTATTTTGTTGGGGTTATGATATTTATAGGTAAGGATATGTTAAATTTTTTTGTTAAATATTTACTATGATAATGTAAAAAACTTTGTTACGGTTTAGCATTATATTCGTGTCTGTATGAAATCGGACCAAGTATTGACACCATTTTTGCTAAATGTTACTATTCAATGGAAAATTAACGTTAATATGTTAGAGAATGTGTTTGAAAAAAAGTATGAATAGGTTACGTTTGCATGCAATGTTTGGTTACTTATTGGCATTAAGGGGGAACTTGTGTTAATAGTTAACAGTTTATTCGCGTAGTAAGTTGTGTTAGTTTGTCGTTGTACAATTATTTTCTTGAGTTCATGTTACGCTACTTATGCTTTATTGGATGTGGAAACTTTATACGTTAGAGTATATTCGATGATCAGTATTATAATTAACCAATGTTGTGATAAATTTTGTTAAATATTACCATGGTTAATAAAAAATTAACATGCTATGTTAAAGATTATGCTTGACAAAGTTGAATAGGTTAACGTTCTTGTAGCTATGTTAGGTAACTTTTACTGTTGTTGTAAGTGTGGAACTTTGTTAACGTTTAACAGTTTATCAGTTTTAAGGTATGGACAGGTTGTCGCTGGCAAATTCATAGTCAGATGAGCCTAAGTAAGCTTTATTAATGTGAAACTTTGTTACGTTAGCATATTTCGATGGTTAGTATATAAAAGAATTTGTTTTTATGGATTATGTTATCCAAAATGATACTCAAATGTTGACTTGAATCAATAGATCCATATGGATCAATAGATCACGTATGGACAGGATGGTTGGGGAGGGTGTTTTGATTTTCTGATTTACTGATTTAGGGATTAAAACATTACAATTTTACTAAAAAATATGGACTGGAATCAATAGATCAATAGATTCATAGATCAAGGATTGGTCAGGAGTGTATGTGGGTGGTTTGATTTACTATTTACTGATTAGTTGGTAGTAAAAACGTTACAATTTTAGTTAAAAAATATGACATGAATCAAATAGAATCATAATCAATGGTCACAGAAGGCGGTGATGGGGGGCTAATTTGATTTTACTTGATTTAGTACGTAGAAAGGTACATTTTAGTAAAAATATGACAATGAATCAATAGATCAATAGATCAATAGATCAATAAGATCACGGATGGATAGGCGGGTGTATGATTACTGAATTACTGTTTTAGGGTATGTGTAAAAACGTAAAGTTGTAAGTTATAGAAATTACATAAAATAGAAATTTTCAATATTTAGATAAAGTTTAAAATTTTTAAATTTTTTTTTTAAATTTTTTTTTTAAAGTTTTAGAAAATTTTTTATTGATTTTTTTTTTTTTTAATATTTTATTTTTCTGTACCAGATAACATTCATAAGAAATAGGGTATACCAAGTTTCGCGTTTTATGTTAATATTTTCAGGTTTTAAGGGGCGAGACCCCCTTTGGGGTGTGTACGGCTATTTCACACATATATGATGCGAGTACCTTATAAGAAGGGTATATACCGAGTTTCATTGTTCTACGTCGATATTCTAGGTTTGGGGAGCCGGCATCCCCCCATAGGGATGCTTGGTCATGTAACCTCGTTAACAGTGAGCTTACGTTACCCCCAAACGGGGTAACAAGTTTGACAGAGATACCCTGTCTCAAAACTCTAGCCAGAGCGTAGTGCGAGACGGAGCGGAGTGGTGCGGTGCGGTGCGATGCGGGGCAGAGTCGGAAACACCGAAGGAGACGCAGAAGGAATTAAAAAACAACTCAGAAGTGATCCCCTTCGGGGTTCACTTTCTCGACGTAATAATAATAATAATAATAATAATAATAATAATAATAATAATAATAATAATAATAATAATAATAATAATAATAATAATAATAATAATAATAATAATAATAATAATAATAATACAGACAGACCGACAGACCTTCGGTCTGTCTGTCTCTCAGCGACATCCAAGCGACTGGAAAACTCGTCGGTATCGAGCTTAATACCTCAATAGACTATATTCCAAGTTTCTGACCGATACCTTTTATACTTTTTGAGATATCGCTGTAGGATCTCAAAGTGTTCTATTACTACTTACGAGGTATTCTGGTTCGTTACCCCGTTACTTATTTTTGGTCCGTTACTCTGTTACTTTATGTTCCGTCAGACTGGTTGGAGCAACAGCTGAGAATATCATCTAATTGGATAGTGGAAAGCCAAAGTGGGCAATCTGTAAATTTAGCGCCAAAATATTTTTTCGACAAAGTGCTTTACTGCAAAAGAAGCGGAGCTTATTATCGCCCATCACATGTAAGACATGATCGCATAGATATGATGAGTCTTGATAAGCTGCACCCCTTTTGAAGTTAGAGCACTTTGTAAAGAAAATATATTTAAATTTTTATATGAACCAATTTGTCTTTCCACTATCCAATATATACATATATATATATATATATATATATATATATATATATATATATATATATATATATATATATATATATATATATTTTTATATATATATATATAATATTTAATAATATATATAATATATAATATATATATATATCCATATATATATATATATATATATATATATATATATATATATATATATATATTCTATGATATACACATTGAATATGCAACAAGTAGCCACCAATAGCAACAGCTGATTACATTTTTGGCTCATGTTAGTCATGTATTCATCATATTTAAATTTGCAGTGTTCTTAGACAGCAAGCAGTAGTTGCATCGTTCTTCATTCATTCAAATTCATTTTTACTCTTGCTTAAAGTTATTAACATTAGGTTTTAAAATTTTCAAAATAATGTCCGGTCAATTTGATTTGCTCGCTCCGCCGTTGGAAATCGACGAAATTTACGGAAATTGTTTTTGAAACGGTGGCAAATATAAGTGAGATTAATTTTATACAGTATTTGTAAATCCATTTTGATACACTATGAATGTCAGAGCTTTTATTCTTAAGACAACATATAACACACACAAAGTCAGAACTTGATATACTTTCGAACCTAAATTTCTGTTCATCGCATGGTCGTAAGTGTTCATTGTGTGCAACCACATTGTGAAGGTTCCCTCCTCCAAAAATTTTCAATGAATTAAATTTAATACCATGCATTAAACCAAATATTACTTCCTGAAAGCCATCATAAAATTCTTCATACTTTCAAGACCGACCTCCTCCTTCTCTTCTATTAATAATGATTTAATGTGCTTTAATATTTCGGTTTTGTTTACTCCTATGTGTGGCTTCATGTTTTTATATAAAAACTTAATTTTGACCTTTATTTTATTTTCAATCTCTTTGTTTTTATTTTTCCTTAACAATAATTATTATATTTACAGTACGGCTCTCTTCGAACATAGTCATCAGTGTACTGAGGCATTAATTGCTCATCCATTAAATTTAGACCTCCGATGATTGAACATTTTGCTTCATATATATATATATATATATATATATAATATATTATATATATAATTATATTAAATATTTTATATATATATATATATATATATATATATATTGTATATATAATATATATATATAATATATATATACAGAGGTGGGCATCGTTACTCAAAAAAGTAGTTCCGTTATCGTTACTCCGTTACTCGGAAAAAAGTAGTTGCGTTATCGTTGTTATTCGGTTTCTTTGAAAGGAAAAGTAACGAAGGGCCGTTACTCCTACTCCGTGACTTTAGCTTTTCAATATGACATTTAATTACGGTTATCTTAAGCAATTATTGTTGTTATATTTAATTTTTCAACATTTCATTATAGTAAAAAAAATACCCTCATGTAAGACCCTAGCGCACTTAGGACTTAGTCACTTTGCATCCCCCAACGATTTAATTGCACTAGCCACCTTCCTGCCATTCACAACTTTCCTACTACACCGTGCATCATCCGTTCTCTTTTCATTCAAAACATATATATATACTAAATATTTAAAACCCAACACTTGTTCCAGCTGCTCACCATCTACATTAACTTCTTCACCCGAGGACTGTCCTCACTTACAACCATAACCTTACTCTATCTACGCTTACCTCAAACATCTTCTTTTGCACCACGCGCCAAATACCGTCTACCAATTCCTCTCAAACTCTCTCAGATTCGCCACACAAAACCAAAATCATCCGCATATAATATGTAGGCATCTTCCACTCCTCTTCCATACTCCATTCATTATTAACGAGATGTGAAGTCGGAGTTGCGGATTCGGAAGTCGTTAATTTGCAAGAAGTGGAGTCGAGTCAGAGTCGGAGCGTGTCGGAGTTATAGTCGGTAATGTTTGAAGAGGAGTCGAAGTCGGAGTCGGAGACGGAAAATTTGAAACGACATCCACAAACCCTATTTCTAAACACATTCCAATGTCATTCCCACCTCTAATTCTTTCAAAACCCCATCCATATATAAATGTTGATTAACCAAGAAGACATAGCACATCTCCCTGCTTCACTCCGCTATTAAATTAAAACAATTCACTTTCACTCCATATATCTTACAACGGCTTTACTATCTGTCATTATATTCTTTTGATCCATTCGAAGCTTACCATCAACACCATAAATCACTAACACCACCATTAGAGCGTTCCGTATTAATCATTTCATACGCCCTGTTTGCAAATACAAAAAAAAAATCTAAATACAATTTATTCTTCTACTCCCTCATTTCTCAATCATTTTTTTCAATGTAAAGATTTTATCCACACATCCTCTACCACTTCTAAAGCCACCTTGTTCTTCACAATCAGTCCTTCAGTCACTCGATGCATTCTTTCGCACCAAAATATAAGTATAATCTCCCTACTACACTTAGATAAATAATTCCCTATAATTCCTACAGTTACCCTTATCCCATTTACCCTTATATAAGTGTACTATTACTGCTCTCCTACAATCTCTCGGAACTATGCTCTCCATTAGAGGTGTAGCGGATATCCGCATCGCATTTGCGGATATCCGCATCATTTTCTCTATCGCCTCAGCATTTCGCATCCGCATAAATTTTGTGCGGATTGCGGAAGTATCATTATGGAATTATAGACTAATGTTCCTCAAAACTTTCTGTAACGCCAAGATTTTAGGACTCGCTAGAGTAGTAGTTTATACATGCTTGAGAGGATGGGAGAAATAAAAGTAGTTGTTTTCCCTTACGCTTCGAAGAAACACGAAGGTGAAATTCCTTACAGGTGATGATAATGCGATTTTAGATAATTGTATTACTCTTCTAAAACCGTTTGAGAGAGGGAACTAAGACTATTAGCTCAGAAAATTCTTGTTTGAGACGGGATTCCTCTAGATGCAATGATGAAAGCTGTGCTAAATTATGCTATTAAAGTAAGAGACTTTCAAATATGACAGAAATACTCATGCTGGAGAATAGATAATAGATTTCAAATTCTGCTAAACGATTACGCATGCGCAGTAACATTTCTGGATCCTAGATACAATACCAAATTCTTGAACCATGTGTTCACAGAGGGTTAAAATTTATTTAGTATGCCATGTGATTGAAATGCTGCTAAAGGCAGAAAATTCACCAGCCAATAAAGAAAAGATTACAAAAGCAGACACACATCTACCATTTGTTTAGCGAAACCATTGCTGAATCCAAGAACATTCTTTTACTTCTAGCAGCGATGAAGAGTCTTGTCAGAGGTGTTCAAAAGACACTCTGTCATGATCGAAGCATTACAAAAGCGAGAAACTTCTTGGAAATCGTATCATTGGTTTAGCCGAGATAATTGTAAAAGTTTTCCACATCTGCGGAACTCCGAGGAATACTAGCATGCCCTCAAGCAAGGTAGCTAGTGAGCGTCTTTTCAGCGGTGCAGATATCTCATTTACGAAGAAAAGACAAGCAAACTCTCAATTGAAAGGGCTCAGAAGCTTTTGTTTTGAAGCATAATTGAGATTATTAATTTCAAGTAAGTATATATATAAAACTTTTCCAAATGGGTGGAGCTGGAAAGAATTGGTGGTGCAAAAGAGTGGGTGCACGTCCCGCAATCTGGTAACAATATATTATATTATAATATAATATATATATATAAATATAGTTATATATATATATATATAATATAATATATATATATATATATATAGTATATAATAATATATATAAATATATATATATATAGATATATTATATGAAGTAATTGTGCTTAAGACTCTTAAAACAAACTACCGCATCCGCATCCGCGGAACATCCGCACCTAAATTTACATCCGCATCCGCATCCGCGGATAGTGAAAAATCACCATCGCTACACCTCCTACTCTCCATAAACATTGTGTACACACTATCCAAATCCAATTAACCACCCATCTCGCCTCCTTCTGATCATTCACCGTAATCTCATATATACCTGCCAGATTTACCATGGCCCAACTTTCTCGCTCACACATTACCTCCCCCTACTAATGACTCATGCCCAAATTAACTATTCCTTGCACCATCAACCCACACACATTCACTTATCACCTCTCGTTACTGCCAATGTTATGCAGATTTTTCGAAGTGTTCCCACCACACTCTAGCCACATTTCATCTCATCAGTTACGAAAGCACCATCCCTATTCATTATTTCATGCAGATTCCCCTTATTCCTTAATTTATATATATTATACCTAATAATATATAATATATATATAATATATATAATAATATATATATTATATATAATATATAATATATTATAAAAAGGACTGTTTAGCTTGATCGGTGTCAATGCTATCAACATTCAAAGAAAGTCGAACAAAAATGTAACGGACTAAAAAGTTAACGAAGAAAAAAATAACGGAACTTATTCGGAGCGCTTTACATGAAAGAAAAAGTAACGAGTTCCGTTACTCCGTTACTGAAAAAAACTAGTTCCGTTAGTAACGGAGAAGTACGGAGTAACGGATCGTCCCCCTCTGTAATATATATATATATATATAATATATATAGATATATATATATATATTATATATATATATATATATTTTTATAAATTTATTTATATATATATATATACTATATATATATATATATATATAATATATATGTATCTATATATATATATATAATATATATAAAATATAATATATATATATATATTAATTGGTTGTTATGGGTAGAGAAATATATAGAGGTAAAAATAAAAAGTTAAATATTTGGAAGAAAGGGAAAATAAGGAGCTTGATACGAGATAATTAGAAATAAATGATTTGAGCGCTGAGGGTTCATCGTCGTCGTCTGACCACCTTGAAGAAGATTCTTCTTCTTCTTCTTCTTCTTTTAACGAAGAGGAAATAAAACGTTTTCTTTGCCATCAATTTGGTTCCTAATTGGAAAGGGATCCAAAGGCGTCTTGTTGGTTGGTCGTTCGTGGTCAGACAAATACAAATGAACAATTAACACAACTTCATAATAAGGAATCTTTTGTATTCAAATAAGCTTTTATTACAAACACCCAAATATATAGTAATATTATATAATATAATATAATATAATATATAATATATATAGATATATATATATATAATATATATATATATATATATATATATATATTTATATATATATTATATATATATATATATATATAATAGTATATATATATATATATTAATATATATAATAATATATATAATATATATTAATATATATATATATATATATAATATATATGTATATATATATATAATAATATTATTATATATTCTACTACTTTTCTGGTTTCCGGTGTATGCGACGCACCTCAACCCTAATCTGGGGATAGGATATATAAATAAAAATTTTTTGTATAAAAATAAACTTATAATAAATATATATATATATATATATATATATATATATATATATATATATAATATATATATAAATTATATATATATTATATATATATGTATGAAAAAGCATAAACAGAACGTAGAATTTTCTACATCTTTATTATATCTTTATATCTTATATAATATATTATATATATATATATATAATATATTATATAATATATATATAGTTTATATATGATATATATATAATATATGATAAAAGCATAAAGCAGGAACTAGAATTTTCTACATCTTTATTAATCAAAATCGAGACGTTCGGAAAAAGACTTCTTATCATCAGTGTATTAAAATATTAAGATATTACACCTTCACATTAAAACATATAAAGATATTCACAATAAATGACAAAATTTTTGCACCTTCACATCGATCAAATCTGTCAAGTCAATGAAATCATAAAGCTCACAATCAAATATTTTATAGAAATTAACCTTTTCAAGACATTATATATATAGTAATATATATATATAATATAATATATATTATATATATATATGATATATATAATATATATATTATATATATAATTATTATTATATTATATATATAGATATATATATAATATATATTTTCAAGCATATATTATATATATATATTGTGTACATATAGACTATTTTGATGCATAATTTACATTAAGAAAAAGTATTAAATCTTAAAAAAGTTTAAGAAGAGTTCAATTGGACTCGTGTGCAACACAACACAACACGACCAGTTGTAAAATAAACTTTTTTTAGGAAGCCGTTTTTTTTTTTTTTTTTTTTTTTTTTTTTTTTTTTTTTTTTTTTAATCTGCTTTTTTTTTTTTTTTTTTTGTTTTTTTACTCTTTTTTTAAAATAATAAAGCCCCAATGAGTGTTTTTTCTTTAATAACTCCATAAAACACTTGTTTAAAGAATAAATATTAATTATATTTTGAATTTTATTGTTTTAACTATTAACAAGAAGTAAAGTTCCAATGTTTTTTTTTATGAGCTCCAAATTAATATTTTTGAACTGTGGTAAGTAGCAGCTGGTAAAGAATTATTTTTTTTTAAATAAATTAATTACATAATTAATGTAATATCACTAATATAACTTCTAAGTTAAGAGAAAAAAATACTAGATTTGTGTCTTATTGGTCTCATACTATTTATTCATAGACGTTCAGAGCGCTTATTATACAAGCAATAACTGTCCAGCTTCAGCATGAATATGTACGTAGGTTGTTACCTGGCATTTTGGCAACTTCATACTTTCCAAATATCTGACTTTGATTTAGATTGCCCTATAACTAATTTTTTAGATTTCAGACTTAACAAGTTATAAATAATTTTAGGACTGCCTTGCCGAAGCTATAATTTAAATTTACTAAATAGAAAATACTATTCTTGTTTCGTACAGGAAACTGAATATAGTAAATTGCTACAGTATTTATTTTAAGATTTAAATTTGTTGTTTACCTACTGGACAAGTGACTAAGGAAATGTGCCTGGAAGAAAAGAAATCCAGTTCATTCCTGTTTAACATTAACGCTACGAGGTTATACAAAGAAAAAGAAAACAAATTTTGTTTCACTGTGGTTGAAAATAATGGAACAAGAAAAAAGTAACACGTGTATCTGGATTATATAAAATGTAGCGATGACATCAAAATGGAATTCTTGGGAAATAAAATAAAGAATATGACAAAATCAGGTAAAAGGAAGAAAAGTAAACGGGCATGCAAAAATCCTAGTATTTCTAAGTCAGATTCTGAAACTAACTTACAAAATTTACTCTCAGTCAGGTATTCCTTTACATCATCATAAGATTGATCTGCAGTATCATCACATGCACCGTTGTTAACCTCCATAAAGACATTTAAATCTGAGAAAACTGTCTAAATACATTCAGCAGGGGAAGAACATTGAAAGCTCTGCTGAAAGAGTCTGATTCCTTCTATTCTATTGTATAAGGTGAAGCTGCGTCTCTCAAGTCTATCGTCGAGTCATGTGAAGTAAATTTTCGAAGTTCTCTTCCTTTGGTAGCAAAGGACTGGAATACCCTTCTATCACATTTATCTTTCGGCGAATGGTGGTGATATATCGTTTAACATATTAATAGTAATAACAGTGATAATGGTAATAATGATAATAATAATAATAATTTTGGTGAATAATATTAATATATATGTGAAATATAGTGTAGAGCATAATAAGATTAATATTAAAATGTTAATATTAAAATATAGTAATTAGTGGTGATTAATAGTGAAATATTGTGTTTAGCATTTTAATAATAATATTAATAGTAATGATAATAATAATAGTATGTATATGTATGTATGTATGTATATGTATATGCGTGTGTATTTATGCATGTATATATATATATTTATATATATATTATATTAATATTATATATATAATTATAATATATATATATATTATATAGAATATATATATTATATATATATAATATATATATGTTATATATATATAATATATATATATATATATATATAATATAGGCCAGATACTATATATATATTAATATATAGTATAATTAGTATATATAGTATATATATATATTATATATATATATATATATATATATATATATATATATATATATATATACTATATAGTATATATATGTTGCAGGTAACATCCGCATCGCATCCGCGGAGGACACTCGCACAGATTAAAATCCGCATTCCGACGCCGCTTTGCCCTGCCGATTGGTTTGCGCGGAAATCTTTGTTGTCCGAGTGTTGATGTGAAGAATGTTTATATAAAAATACTTAAAATTAATCTGAAAAAGGAAAATAAAAATGAGTTGAAGGTAATTCAAAAATGGCTTAATATTCCATATCTTACTGTTATCAAAGAAGTTCAGACATGCTGGAATAGCAAATTCATATGATGAAAAAAATGGTATACAAAAAACCTCTTGTGCTTAGTACCCAATTCGCTATTCCAATAGTTACAGTTCTTACTAATTGTAGGAAAATGACATCATATCACATGCATTAAGCTATGGAAACCATTTGAAAGAAATTGCCAAAAAAATCAGCCGCCTCTTACAGCTTGTCTCCAATGTATACCATTGAATCTCAATGCTAAGGAAGCATTTTGAAACATCTCGAAATGAAACAATGGATGACGGTTAAAAATTGAATGAAAGAGTAATTAAACTAGTGCTAGAAAAACGCTTTGTTCTGTGGAAATTAATGACCTTCATCCACTATTTCAACTTACTTAGATCCCGTTATAAAGGCAAGTTTTTTGATAACACAATATCAGAACAAGTAAAATCGTCACTTTGTGTTGCAGTTTGAAAAACTTCAATCGAAACAGCTCTAATAATTCGCCACCCTTTAATGAAAAAAAAACAAAACGAAAATCTACAGAACCAAAGCCTTCTACAAATAAAGCAATAACAGATTCACTTTAAGAATTTCTACAGTCCAGTGTTGATGAAGAAACACACGCATTTCAAAAGATACAATGATGATCCAATCAGTTGTGGAAAGTTAAGCAAAACGATTTCCAAGCTTGAGTAAACTAGCAAGGAAAATACTTGGCCTGTCCCCCAATTAGTGTTCCAAGTGAAGGAGTATTTAGCAATACTGGGTTAATATATGATGAAAAGAGAAACAGACTCTCTTGCAGAAAATGGCAGAAAAATCGATGTTTCTCAAGCACAACCTTCCTATATTTTAAATTTCAATATAGTGCAAAAAGTAAATAATCCATTGTAAAATCTCTTTTCATTAAGGGCGGAGGCTGGAGAAAGAGGTTGGTGGCTGCATTTAAGGTTGCGGTTACCACCCGCACCCTGGTTAACACAATGTATCTTAATTGTTGTGGCGCTAAAACTCTCTCTCTCTCTCTTCTCTCCTCTCTCTCTCTCTCTCTCTCCTCTCTCTCTCTCGTCTCTCTCTCTCTCCTCTCTCTCTCTCTCTCTCTCTCTCTCTCTCTCCTCTTCTCTCTCTCTCTCTCTCTCTAGTAATATATATATATAACTACTATATATATAATATATATATATATATATATAAATATAGATAGATATTATATAGTATATATACTATATATATATATCAAACATCCGCATTCCGCATCCGCATCCGCATCCGCATCCGCATCGCGCATCCGCAGGCCGCGATCCGCAATCGCATCGCGCATCCGCGGATGCGACAAAAAATGACATCTGCTGCAACACTAATACTATATAATACTATATATATATACTACTATATATCATATATATATATATATAAATTATAATATATATATATATATAATATAATATATATACTTATATATAATATATATATTATACTATATAAGTTTCACGGGACCGCGATAGACCCTCACTATGGTATCTCGTCAATGTGGGGTTCATCCCTTGGCCCAGATGGGCTACAACTATATCCCCTCACAAAACCCCGCGATTCACTACTGTTGTGCACCTTTCTTCTCTTCTCTTCCAAACTCACATTTCTCTCCTAAAGCCCATTCCTTTACTGACTCAATCCACGTCTTTTCTTCGGTCTTCCCAGCCAGTGATTCCTAGCACACTCACCACTATATATCTGTTTAACCAACCGGCTATCATCCATCCTTTACACATGACCATACCATCTCAACGTATTTTCATTTATTCTCTCATTTATCCCTTTCTTCATACCACGAAACTCTAATACGTTCATTCCTCATTTATCAATTCTTCTCACACCTACACTTCCCCTAGATTGTCCATCTGAACACATTGTACTTGTTGAGAGCTTATACCTCTTTATCCAAGCCATAGTCCTCACTTACTATACCATTAACACACGGTAACAACTACCTCATGGTAGACCCTAGCGCACTTCAAGACTTAGTCTCTTTTACATCCACAAAATATTTATTGCAGCGAACACCTTCTGCCATTCACAACGTTTTCTACAACAATCTTTGCATCAGTCGCGCCCATCTCTTTCTCCAATAGTGTATCCTAATATTAAACTCAGACACTGGTTTTCTAGCTCCCACCCTCTAACATATAACTTCACAACCGCAAGGACTGTCCTCACTCACAACCCATAACCTTACTCTTTTTCTACGTTTACTTCAAACCCCTTCCTTTGACACACCCATTACAAATCTTGCTACCAAGCCTCTCAAACACTCTCTTCAGATCGCCACACAAAAACCAAATCATCCTCTCTATAAAATGAGTAGGAGGAACCTCCTCTCTTCTTTCTCTCTCCATCATTGCTAACACCATGCCCCTGCCACCCTCACCTCTAATAACTTTCATAACTCCATCCACATACAAATTGAATACCAAGGAAATAGCACTTCCTTGTCTCACTCCGCTATTAATATTAAACAATCACTTTGCCGACTCCATTTATTACTTATACACGCTTCCACAGCGTCAAACCTACTTTTTAAATCATTGAGAGTCTGACCAGGCAAGACCACTATATCGCACTAACACCTGCCTTAGAGCCTTCCCTATTATCCCTTCATAAAGCTGTTGGCAATCATAAACACTAGATACATATTTATTCTTCCTCCTCCCTCATTTTCCCAATGCATTTGTTTCCAATGTAAAAGTTTGATCCACACATCCTCTTACCACTTCTAAACGCACCTTGTTTTTCACCAGTATCCGTCCTTCAGTCACTCAACGCCACTCTATCGACCAAAATACCAGCATAGATCTTTCTACAGCACTCAAAACTAATTCCCCGTAAGACCTCAGTACCTTATCCAATTTACCCTTCATATAATCAGTACTAATTATTGTCTCCTCGCAATCCCTCGGAACTAGTATACCCTCCATAAACGCTTTGTTACACAGCTTCCAAATCCAATCAATCACATCTCGCCTTTCATATATATATAGCCTATATTATATATATATAATATATTTTTATATATATATATATAATATATATATATATATGTAGGTATATCTAATATATATACTATATATATATATATATTATATATATATAATATATATATATATGACATACTTTATATTCGTAAATGGAAATTGGTATAGTAGTGCAGAGGGGTATCACCCCCGATTTCTATAAAAATCACAGGATATACTCTAAAAAAATAATGAGGAATAATGAAAACCTCCCAAATTTGTTAAAAATCCCATAGGAATTTGTTCTAAAAAATTTTTTTCAAAAAATCACAGAATATACTCTTAAAAAATAATAATGAAGCTTAAAAAAAAAAAATGATTTAATTTCTTTTTATAAATGGTAGCTTTAATATTATTTAAATTTTTTCCCACTAGCTCTCTATTATAAAAAACAATTAGTGGGCCTCGTGCTCGTTTTGGGCCATCCTAGCTCAGGTTATAAGATTTGTTAAGAATACATAGATTTTATCTGTGTATACCTAACAAAACTTATTATAACCTGAACTAGAAGGCTTGAAATGAGACCTAACCAGGAAAGATCAAAAATGAAAAGTATTTGAGAGTTTTAACAACTTTGAGAGGCTGTAATTTTTTTCCTAAAGAGCGACGATTTTCGTTTTCATTATTCTTCTTTATTATTTTTTTTAGAGTTTATCCTGTGATTTTTATAAAAATCGGGGGTGGACACCCCTCTGCATTACTATTAAAGGAATAATAACAATAATAAAATATATAAGAGAATAATAAATTAAATAATATCATGCGTAGGAAACATGATAAAAAAAATATATATTGGCAAGTTAAAAATGGCAAAATTCACTTGCAAGTTACTGTTGGCAAATGTCAAACACAAGTACAAAAAGGGCCTAAGAACACAAGTACATGTACAAAGTAGCACTGGTATTTAGAAACTCTGCAAGTACAAAGACAAGTACTCCAAAAAATCGTACTTAAGGGCCAAGTCCAATACTTGTACTTGAACCCAAGCCTGAATATATACTATATATATATATATTATATATAATACTATATATATATATATATAGTAGTATATATATATATATATATATATAAATTATAATACTAAAGACTATATCATATATATATATAATATATTATATACTACGATATATATATCATTATATACTATTATTATATAATTATATTATAAATTGACATGGAAAGGAAAATAAGGAAAATAAGAAGCAAATTTGGGCTGTTGAGGGGACAGCTTTCCCCTCAACGCCGTCATAAAACCTCTCGTTAAAAACTGTCATCACGAAACCTGGACGCCAGAAACTTCGTACCTCGCGTTTCACAAAAGATTCACACTAAACAATACAACATTTTATGTATATATATATATATATATTAATACTATATATATAATATATATATATATATTTATATCATATATATATATATATATATATATATATACTAAATATAGTATTTAGAAATTTAATAAATTTATATATTAGATATATATAATATAGATACTATACTTATATATATAGTATATATCATATACTATATATACTACTGATATATATATATATATATTATATAATATATATATATACTTATACTTATATATATATATATATTATATATTATACTATATTATATTAAAAAAAAACGTGTTCGGTTTTTTTAAAAAAGACACGTTTTTTTTTAAAAAAAAAACCAAAGGCCAAAATTTTTGTTTTTTTTTAATTACTTATTTTTCATAGTATATCAAAGTCTTTTTAGGGTATTTAGCATTAAATACAGTAAAAGTACCTGTTGCGCCAATGTAGTCACTCGTTAAAACCAAGAAGCGTATACAATATATGAAAGTAAGAGTTTAGTACTTAATAAAGTTTTATTATTGCTCTAGGGCAATAATTATTACATTTCACATGATCTGATTATTATTATTTATTATTATATTATTATATCTATATATAATATATACTATATATATATAATTATAATTATTATATATATATATATCATATAATAGATATATATATATATATATAATTATATATAATATACATATTACTATATATATATTTATATCATACTATACTATATATATATATATATATATATATAATATATTATATATATAGTATTATATATATATATATTATATATATAACGATATATATATATATATTATACTAGATTATATATATTATTATATATATATATATAGCTATTATATAGGCCGAGAAGAGACCTTATGCCGAGCCGGGAATATTAATATATATATATCTATTACCTATATATATATATAATATACTATATATTAGCTATATATTATATATATATTATATATTATATATATATATTTTATATATATATAGATATAGTATATTTTCTTCATCTACCTTTTCTCCCCCAAGTACTGGTGTAAGGTGCGGAACAAGCATCAGAAAAGAAAAGCAGTAGAAGCACTTATATGACAAAAGTCGAAAAGGAAAGCCCAGCCTTACACAACAACCCCCTCGATGTACGCAGTTAATTAGTTAAATGACTCGTCGCAGCAGAAATACTCCACCCTATAGCTTCACGGGACTGCGACGGACCCTTCCACATGGTATATCGTCAGTGTAAGGGTTCATCCCTTACCCAGGTGGGCCACACCATACCCCCCTCACAAAACCCCGCCTTCTCTCCTATCATGCACCTTTATTCTCTGTGCCGCTGCCAAAACTCACATTTCTGTCCTTCAGACATTCGTTTACTGACTCAATTCACTTTCTTGGTCTCCCAGCTGGTCGGTTTTTAACACACTCGCCACGTATACATCCGCTTAAAAACCGACTATCTCAACATATTTTCATTTTTCTCTCGTTTACCCCTTTCTCACACCACACACTCATCTAATATGGGATTCATCCTCATTTTAATCAATTCTTCTCCACACCTAGATACCGTTAGATTGTCCATCTGAACATATTGAACTTTGGAGATCTTACTTCTTATTCCAGACCATAGTCCTCACTACTTATACATTAACACAGGTAACAAATACCCTCATGTAAGGACCCTAGCGCACAAGAGACTTAGTCCCTTTACATTCACCCACGATTTAATTTGGACCAGCCACCCTTCCTGCCAATCACAACGTTCCGTACTAATACTCTGCATCATCCGTTCCTTCTCATCCAACATATATTCCTAAATATTTAAACTCAACACTTTTCCAGCTTGCCTCACCATCTAACATAACTCACACTGAGGACTGTCCTCACTGCACATCATAACCTTACTCTTATCTACGTTTACTTTCAAACCCCTCCTGTTACACACCCGCAAATCTCTCTACCAATTCCTCTCAAACTCTTCAGACGCCACACAAAACCCAATCATCCGCATATAAATAGGTAGGGGCACCCTCCAACTCATCTCCCATCATTCTAAACACCATTTCCTGTCACGCCCACCTTCAATTCTTTTCATAACCCCATCATATACAAATTGAATAACCAAATAGACATAACACACCTGCCTCACTCCGCATATTAATACTAAACCCGATCACTTTGGACACCATTATTCTTTACACCACGTTCTTCACTATCGTCATACATACTTTGATTCCATTCAAAACCTACCACCAACACCATCTATATCACTTAGACACCATGCCATAGACTTCCCTATTAACCCTATCATACCCCTGGTTGCAAATCCATAAAACCTAAATACAATGTTTTTCTTGCTCCCCTTCATTTTCTCTATCATTTGCTTTCAATGTAAAGATTTGCATTCCACACATCCGTTTCTACTACTCCTAAAACGCACCTTGTCTTCACCAATCAGCTCCTTCATTTCAATTCGGCGCACCTTTCGACCAAACACCAGCATATATCTTTCCCTACAAGCACTCAATAAACTAAAATCCCTAATAATTATCTACAGTTCCCTTATTCTCCCTTACCCTTATAATAGGTACTCTTACTGCTCTCCTCCAATCCCATCGGAACTATACCCTCCATAAACGCTTTTATTACACAACTTCAGGATCCAATCAATCACCATCTTGCCTTCCGTTCCTTGATCATTTCACCATTTAATTTCATCCTATTACCTTTCAGATTACATTTTCTTCACTTTCTCAACTCTACCCAGTTTCCTCTCTTTGCTATAACCTGTCATCCCCAAAATACCTATTCCTTACTCTGCACCATCAAACCCACACACAGTCTTTATCACCTCTTCATTTACTGTCAATATATACAGATTTTCAAAGTCTTCTTTCCACACCCACTCACATCCATTTTCATCAGTTACAAAAAACACCATCCCTATTCCATTATTTCTGAGCAGGTTTCCTTATTCTAATTTTTAACCCTTTCGCGCTTCTTCCAGAAGAGCTCCGATTCCCTTGTATGTCCCCATCCATCCTCCTTCCAACTGTTCATTCACCTCTTCTTTTCTCTTACGTATGCATCTTTTAACCGTATTCCTTTTTCCTCCTATATAATTCCAAGCATCTTTCTTTTGAACTTCATCATTTGCTTTAGTTACATTCAACCAAGCTTCTTTTTTACTTTAACCGCTTGCATCATCCTCTTCATTCCACCACTCACTTCGCATTCTTCTTACTTCCTACTTTAAGCACACCCACATACTTCATTTGCACTTGCTAAAAATTGCTTCCTTCATTTTGTCCAGATTTTTCAGTTTCAACTTGTTCACATTTAACTGATTTTCTTGCGAGCGTTCTTACATACTTATCTTATTACCTTGTTCACTTAAAACTTCTCACAAATTTTACCCACTTCCTTCCGTATCACCTCCTCTCCACCCAGTCCCCACTAACTTAATTTTGAATATAAAACAACATAATATTCCGATAATCCCATTCCTAAACCTTTACATGATTTAACATCCAACACATACTTCACATCTCCTTCTTCACCAACACAGAACAATCAGTATTTTTCCCTGCATACCATCTCTACCTACGACCCAACTCTGTATACTTATGATTTACTCTGAACTGTGTTTAAAAGAACAGTATTACTTACACACTATACCTCTCCCCTTGACAGAAATCAATCACGACTTCCTACCATTTCTCATTTCTCCCGCACCCAAAAACCACCTGCTACACATCCTTTTTTTGATTCATATATAGTATATATATATATATATATTTATATATTATATATATAATTATATATATTATATATATTATAATATTTATATATATATATATGTATTTATATATATATACTATATAATAATATATTATATATATATATATATACTATTATTATATAATATATATATATATATTATATATATACTAATAGTATATAGTATATATTATATATATACTTATATATATATATATAGTATATGATACCGAGAATAGTATATATATTTATTATATTTATATAATAGTATATATATTATATATATTATATATATAATATACCGGACCTACCCGGTAAACAACACAACCCATAGTTATTTCCCCCTGTACACAGAACAGGACCGCTCAGATCCCACATTAACCACCCACACCTCCGCCCCCCACCCAAAGGTTGCCGCCTCCCCTGCCACTCCCACCTCCCCCCCCAAAGCCCAGACCATCTTTCGCCACAGGGCGGCGTAAAACTTCTTCAGCCGCACCCCCCTCCCCGCCGCACAAAAACCCACGTTCCAAAATAACAGGCCTATCAGACCACCCCCCAACGAACACCGGCTACCCCCCCCCCCAGAAAATGACCCTCCGCCCCACTTTATATATATATATATATATATATATGATATAGCAGCTGTATATATAAAATCCGTATTAATTGTCAATAATTTAGGGCTCAGAACAGGGGTATTGGTTACTACTGTAGAATTTAAACATCTTAAATACATAAAAAAGAGGTAATTTTAAAACAAAACAAAAAAAAAACATTTTGGTTTTGCAAAATGACGTTTCTATTGAAAAAAAAAAAACAATAAAAAAAACCTGTTTTTTCGTAAAGCCCAATATATACTATATCATATATATAAAATATACTATATATATTATATATATATACAATAATATATATATAATATATATATATATATATATATAATAATATATAATATATATATATAATATTATATATATATATATATATATATATATATATATATATATATATATAATATTAGTATATATATAGGTCCTTTTCTGTTTTACGACTCCGTCCAGTTTTAATTTTTTTTTGTTTTTTTATTTAATTTATAATTTCGTAAAAAGTCATCCAATGAATGTCAGCTGGTAACGGACAATGATTCAAAGATCAAAATATTAAAATAATTATATAAATTCACATTTATGTGATATCATGAACTCAAAAAGGAAATATCTCAAAAAGTACGACACTACAGAAAAACCAATTACAATATTTGGAATCAGCGTATAAGCTTATGTAATAAAAAAAAAATGTATAGCTATATAATATATATATTTTTCATAATCAAAAAAAAATAATCGAAAAGTACGACACTTAACAGAAAAAACCAAATTACATATTTGAATCCAGCGATACTAAAAGCTTTATGTAAAAAATGTAAAAAAACTACATCAATAATAAAAAAAAAAAGGCAAAAAACAAAAAAAAAAAAAACATCTTTAGGGGGGCTCGAGGCCGAAAACGGGGGACAGAGGTGGGCGACGTTTTCCATACCCACGTAGGCAAGAGGGCGAGAAGAGAGAAACCCCCGCGAACACCCAAATACCAAAGACGGCGGGGTTCCGGAGACCCTCCCCGAGGGGGGCGGTAAAATAGTCCATACCCTGTAGTTTCCCGCCCGGAAAAGCAGCCGAGAGATCCCGACTCCTGTCATCTTTGCCGGTTTACCCCTGGGTATTCCTTTAGTTAAAAAAAAAAACACAAATTAAAACTGACGGAGTTCGTAAAACGTAAAAGGTCCTATAGTATTCTTCTTGAATACATGTCCGTACCACTTCAAAATTGATTGTAGCGCTCACTATACTAGAATATATTAAAAAACAAAACAAAAAAAAAATTCAAAACTGAACGGAAGTTCGTAAAACAAGAAGAGGTGCCTACTAATATTATATTAATATACATACTAATAATTATACTATTACTATTATATGAATAATCGTCTAATATATCATACTATATATATATAAGCTATATATATATATATATATATTTAATAGAATATAGATATATATATATATATTATATTATATATATATATATATATATATATATATCATAATATATATACATATACGTATTATATATGATAGATACCTACTATATATATAATATATAATATAAAATTGATATAATACTATATTATGTGTGTGTGTGTGTGTGTGTGTGTGTGGTCTGTGTGTGTGTTATTGCTGTGCGTTGTGTGTGTACAATCTAAATATATAGCTTTGAAGAATGGACAGCAAATTAATAGTAAATATACGAATAATAATAAAAAAGCTCATTGACGTATGTGTGAACAACAAATAAGAGAATAGAATGCATTTGAGAAAGGAAATGATAAAATGAACATTGGAAATTGGGGAAGTAATTCACTTTTGACGTCGACATTTCATACATTTTTATACAGATGCGCCTCATCGATACAAAATAAATGGAAAATACTTAAAACTTTTTTCAACTTTTAACTTTATATATATATATATATAATATAATATAGGTGAGTATATATATATACTATATATCTATATACTATACTATATATATAATATATATATACTATATAACATATATATATATACTAATATATATAATTATATCATATTATATATTATAGATATATAATGCATATATATATATTAATCACCCCACCTCTCTCCCCAAAGATATAGAGGTAAGGTGAACAACATGCACTGGAAACAGAAAAAAATTAGAAGAATATGACGCAAGTTCGAAAATAAGTCCAAGAATTACCGATTCCTTATATACACATTTTACGTGAGAACGTCGTCGCAGTCAGAAATCCACCCTAGAGCTTCACGGGACCCGCGATGGACCCTTCACATACCGTAATGTGGGTTCATTCCATTGGAGCCTACGGTGCGGTCACAACCATACCCCCTCACAACTCCCCCAATTTACTCATATTATGCACCTTTATTCTCGCCTTTGCCAAACTCACATTTCTCTCCTCCAGGCATTCCTTTACTGACTCAATCCACTCTTTCTTCGGTCTCCCAGCCGTTCGATTCCCAGCACACTCATCCCAATATAACATCCGCTTAACCAAACCGACTATCATCCACCTTTTCCACATGACCAAAACCATCTCAATGTACTTAATTTATTCCTCTCATTTACCCTCTTTCTTCATATCACCACATTCTCTCTAATACGTTCATTTCCTATTTACATATTCTCACACCTAACACGCCCCTAAGATTGTCCATTTGATACACATTGTCTTTAGATCTATACCTCTATATTCCAGACAGTCTCTAATACGTGATACATCAACAAAGGTAACAGCTACCTCATGCAAAACCCTAGCGCAGTCAAGACTTCGAGTCTCTTTACATTCCACCAACGGATTTAATGTGCACCAGCCACCTTTTCTTGCCATTGCACCAACTTTTCCTACACACTCTGGCATCATCCCGTCTTCCTTTTCATTCAACAAAGATCCTAAATATTTCAACTCAGACACTTTTTCCCACCACCAACTCCATATATCCCTAACACATGCCGTAGAGCTTCCCTATTAATCCCTATACGCCTGTTGGAAATCCGTAAAACTTAAATGCAATCTATTCTGTATTCTCTCTCATTTTCTCAATCATTTTGTTCAATGTAAAGATATGATCCACACATCCATCATACCACTCATAACACTCAACTAAAACTAATTCCCTATGTATTCCTACACTTACCCCTTATCCCCTTACCCCTGTATATAAGAGTACTATTACTGCTCCCTCCAATTCCCCGGAACTATACCTTCCATAAACGTTTTGTTACACAACTTCCAAATTCAATCAATCACCATTCCTTTTTTCCTCCTTATATAATTCCAAACATCTTTCTTTTGAAACTTGATCATTGGCTTTTTGTATATTCAAACCAAGACTATCTTTTTACTTTCTAACCCGAATTAATCACCATCTTCATTCACCCACTCACCTTACATTCTTGACTCCACTTTCACGTACATCCACCCATACTTGTTTTGCACTTACTAACAACCGACTTCCATTCATTTGCCTTACAGACTTTGTTAAGTCTTCCAAACTGAGATCCTCACACATCAAAAACTCGATTTTACTTGCCAAGCGCCTCTTAAATACCTATCCTTATTACCTTGTTCACTAACTTCAAACTCTTAATTCTACGCCACTTTCCTTCCTTATCACCTTCCGTCTCCATCCAAGCCACCACTATACTTCAATTTTATTATAACAACAACATAATTCTTCGATAAGCCCATTCCTCAACCCCCTCGACTGGATTAACATTCCCGGAAGCCACATACTTCAACATCTCCTTCTTTCAACCAAAACAGACTTTTCACTTCCGATTACCATCTACTCTAACCTTACACCAATTCTAGATACTTATGAATACACCTGTGTTTAAAAGAAAGTATTACTTAAACACATACCTCCTCCTCTCACAGACAATGCAATCATCTCCTACCGATTCTCATTTTCTTCCCGACACCCTAAACCCACCCGTTTTTACCTATCCTTTTTGCTCACCCAGCCAACAACTCAGGATCACCATTCACAATCAATCTGAACGCTCCTATCACCCCCATGCCAAACGTTCATTGCAAGACTTATCCAAGAAAACCCGCACTCTCTTCTTCTGATGGACCAATATGTCACAACCACACATACTTGACCTTTCCAAACTTAAATTTAGCCATCTTAGAATTCTAGTACTCACACGCACAAAATCTACCATAGCTCTTACCATTAGGTCCACTCATTCAGAATTGAACTCCTTCCTTCCCCTCTCATTCCTTCTCCACACCAGACACTTATACATTTCACCACTACATCACCTCATCTTCATCGTATTTCCTTCATCTTTGTTCAGTCACAGCGAGCCATAATCAATTTTGCCCTTTCTCAGTAATATTCCATCACCTCTCTCCTTCTACTTGCGTCTCAACATTATCCTTCTTACATATCCATGTACCCATATGCATTCAGTACTTTCGCCGAAGATTAGAAGGTCGTTTACGGCGATTTACGGCGATCCCGACCTTCTCCGAGGCATGCATTAGCATTCCTGGCAAAAAGATAAAGTGTAGTGGATAGCCAACCGCAACTACCAATTATATATTATATACGTATATATAGTATATATATATTATACTATATAGATATACTATATATATACTATCATACTATATATATATACTAAAATATATATATACTATATATATATATTTACTAATACATACTATATATATATAATATTATAAATAATAGTATATTATATATACTATATATAATATTATATATATAATATATTATATATATATACTATATTACTATATATAATATATATATATAAATATATATATCATATATGATATATATATTTTTATTAACTAATATATTTATATATATATATTATATATATATATATATATATATATTATATATATACTAATATAATAATAAAACTATATAATATATATATACATACCATATAGTCGAAGTGAAAGCATAGATATCTTAGATATATATAGTATATAATCATATATACTATATATCTCCTATAATATATAATATATCTATATATATATATATATAAAGTAGTAATATAATATATATATATACTATACTATATTACTATGCTTCATCTTGCCGTATATAGTAATAAATATAGCATATTATATCATATATTATACTATACTACTATATATATATAGTATATATATATAAGAATACTATAAATATATTATATAACTATATCTATATCATATAACGCGAAAGACGAGAGACACATACAGCGAGATCGACCACAGAGAGCACTCGACCCCAATACAAATATATTATACTAGGAAGATGAATCATAGTATATAGTATATAGTATATAATTATATATTATATATATATTATATATATACTATATATATTAAAATATATATATTAATATATATATATGATTAATATAATAAATAATATATATATAATATATATATGAGAAAAACAAAACACGCCTTATTTTCTTATTTTCTTATTCTTATTATTATATTTTATGTATCTTTATTAATTTATATAGTTTGTTTTTTATGTCGAATATCTAATTTCACAACTAATTACTAATAGTGTTGAGAATAGTTTTTTATCCAAATGTACCTGCAGAAATAATTAATTTTAAAAGTCTTATAAATAAATGTGAGATTGCCGGAAAATTTTCTCAAACGTGAGACTTTAGTTTCTTAAACATTAGCGAAATCATTACTCATGATAGATACGATCTTTAGGTTTGGACAATAACTGTCTTTAAATTTTTTTTAAACCTCCATAATCACCAAGCGTACATGCCAACACAATTAAATCAGTCACATGTATGACTGAAAAATAAATAAGATAAATAATAGCTATATATATAATATATATAATAATATATATATATTATATATATATATATATATATATAATATATACTTAATATAGATATATATATATTTATAATCAATAATAATACTATATATTATATATAGATAATATATATACAGATATATATATATATACTAGTATATATTATATACTATATATATTATACTATATATTAATAAGTGGTTCTAGAAGATAAACGGTTAGGTAAGGTGATGTACGGTTTGGGATTCATATTAAATACAACAATTATAAGATGAAATCGAAAGACATTTCATTAGCTTACTTACTACTACTTGAGCAGCTTTGTACTGACAGTCTTCATAAACACAAGTGTTACTTACATTGCGACCAGTAAGCATGCGATTGTATATTTAAAGATCGCTCGCCGGTGTACACGCAGCACATGTATGTCATTATATATATAATATATATATATATATATATATATTATATATATATATATAATAAATACTATATTTATATATTATATTTATATATACATATATATAATTATCATATTATTTCATAGTATGGCCGAGACCGAAGACTCTGATTTCATAGAGCAGATCAACCGTAGACGGTGATGTAGTATAGTAAATAGAGAATCTCATAAGATTAAATCCAGTTTAAGATCAGTTACTATTTTCTTCTGTTGAGGGAAAAGGGATAGTAGGGAGAATCTCTGGGTCAGGGGAAATAGCCAAGAGATAGATATAAGGCACCAATGAAGATTTGAGTTGGATTTTCACAAGCCATAAAACAATTGTGAATCAAAGTTTTATCAGTCATAAATCGGCTAAAGCGTTATATACTTTTGAGATATCGAAGAACAACCATGTTTTCTCCTCTCCACGTTAGCGAGTAAAAAAAGATTCCAAATAATTACCTGTACCAATGTTATCTTTCTAGGCACTCTTCGGAATGCCTATAGACGCATTTCCGAAAATGCACAAAAAGCACTCCTATTTCTCGTGAACATCTCACAACCACACCACAATCCCTTTTACAACCTATGGCTAAATTCTCTAGCCCCTTCCACCCCACCTCAATATTTGCCTTAACGGACAAAGTTTTCGTTGCAGGACACGATTGAACATAGTTAGAGCGCTACATTACAACTGATCGAATTTCTCTATTTGACCGCAGAAAAATTACTCTGCTCAACGTCTGGGAACACATATATTCCCCGTAACATACGCAGATTGGTGGCTACATATATCAGAGCATAAAGCAAGAAAATGAAATTAGATTTCAACTCTTATATATTATTTCGTATGTTGCATGAATATGCATTATTTTTTTTCTATGTTACTATATTCTGCATCATTTTGCGTGCAGTGTTAACTTCTTAATTTATCCAAAAAATTTAAATCATCATGCCATCTTATGATCTCTCTCTTTATGCGT
>JABUQX010022619.1:22500-25000 GCA_015478945.1 Trachelipus rathkii | reverse complement strand
ATTAGATTCAACCTTCTTCTGTATTATCTTTTCAGCTTTCTTTTCATCATTATGTTTTCTATTTTTTTGATTCTTCAACTACAAGATACTTATAAGTTCGTTCTTGCTCCAATTCCTTTATCTCATCCCTATTGATTATCATGTTCTCCGTTTCTACTCTCCTGCCATTATCTAACACGAGGAACGCATAGTTATCTAATCCAAATTCCATACAAATGTCATTTGAGAACTGTTTCACAATTTTTATTTGATTGATAGATTCTTTTTTGCTGAGAGAATACAACTTAAATTCGTACTTATAGAACAGAGGAACTATGGTCTTTGGTTCCCATTCATGTCTTGGATTCACTCTGTGTCCATTTCCTCACACATTAATTAATGTGCATCAATCAGTGGTGAGATGAATTTCCCTTGAAATAATCCCCTTTTTATTTTCACATTATTAAAATGTTGGACCCTTTTCATGATGTAAATTAATATTCACTTTCCATCTCTGCATAGAGTTTTCTATGAATTTTTGAATCCCTGGGGTTGTTTTGTACATTTTTAAAGTTTTCTTAATCCAACTATGTAGAACCCTATCCTTTTTTATAATCAACTCAAGCTATGCTAATTTTTTTCTGGTCCTTTCTACTATTTACCATTATCATCTTATTAATTAAGTAGTTGATCCTTGTCCCATAGCTGCCTTTACAACATCCTTTCTGTTCTTCACTTATAATGCTATTTCTATTAATAAGTTTTGAATTAATTTATTAATTACCAATGTGAGTACTTTGTACATGTTGGTAGACATGTAATTGGTCTGTATTTTTTTGGGGTTGTGTGTTTCTTCACTCTTTGTATTTGGAATCAATACCGTTTCTCCCGTTATTAGTTACTGAGGTGTCACTTCTACTCTACTCATAATCCTATTATAATTATAACACTCAGTGAGTGGGTTCATTAGCACCGTTTTCTCTATCAGCCGTATATATATATATATATAATATATATATAGTATATATATATATTATATATATTATTATATATTATAGTTATATATATATATTATAATCACTGCTTACGCGGCCGCGTTGTGGGCTGACTTATGGATGATTAAGTATGACGAGAGAGAGAGAGAGAAGAGAGGAAGGAGAAGAGAGGAGAGAAGAGAGATGGAACTGAGAAGGAGAGAAGAGATGAGAAGAAGAGAGAGGAGAGTGAGATGAAGAGAATGAAGAGAGGAGAGAGAGAGAGAGAGAGAGAGAGAGAACGTGTATTGTGCAAGAGCAGTAAATGAATTTTTATCTTTGTAATTAATTAAAAAGAGAGTTGGAAACGAAAGAGCAATTTAAAAAAAAAGGTAGAATATGAGAAAAAGGCAGGAAAATTGGCGCCCAATTACGAGTATGAGTAATTCGTGGAAAATTGGTTCTCAACTCTTTCTATCTTATATATAAATAAATAAATAAATAAAAAAAAAGTTGAGGGTTTTCTCTTATATATATAGATATATATACTATATATATATATATATAATTATATATATATATATATAATATATATATATATAATATAATAATATATATATTAATATATATATATATAATTATATATTTATATATATATATATATATATATATATATATATATATATATATATATATTATATATATATATACTGATCATTTATATATATAATAATATTATAATATTATAATAATATGTGTAGTGTGTGTGTGTCTGTACCATTGTATGTGTGTCAGCTGAATAAGTGTAGGTGTGTGTGTGTGTGTGCGCTCGCGTGTCTGCAAAAAATAATTAAGATTATACATTTTCTGTACCTGGTAAAATCTATAGCTTCTTAGTTAAAAAATATGAAATTCAGATTTTGAAAAAAGTTTACTGTGAACATGCCCAGGTTTGAAAATGTCTATAACCTGAATGTTTCAGACGCTACAACGATGACAGACAGACTGCTTCATTTATAAAATCTTTTCTATTAAATTCATTTTTGGATGTGGACGTTGTTGCGCGCAACTCTTTAAAAAAAAAAAAATAGTCATTGAATGTGGTTTAGACTATGTGGATCAAAAACGACGTTCATCTCCTAATTGTCATCGAATTATTCTCAAAAATGTTATGCCACTTGAAGAGAAAGTGACTCCATGATGGTTGTTAGTCACACATTTTAGGTTTTCGAGGAACTAAAGGTTTTTCTGAAATTTTTTCAAACTCTTTATTTTTATTATTTAATATATATTATATTATTATTATTATTAATATATTATTATTTACTCATTATTATTATATATATTATTATTATTATATATTATTATTAATTATATTCATTATTATATATGTTTTATTGATTCGAATGTTTTTGCGTTCTTTCTTTCTTAAATGTGGACAACGAAGGACTGTAGAGCTCTTTAAATTGTTTGTAAGTTAAAAGCATGTTAAAACTCTCCTTCTCTTCTGCTCTCTATATATAATATATATATATATATAATATATT
>JABUQX010022619.1:12500-15000 GCA_015478945.1 Trachelipus rathkii | reverse complement strand
TATTTTTTTGATTTTCCTTGATGATCCTAATGCTATATTCTGAATGAAGTCTATTTTAAACTCACCATCCTGCTTGTTAAAGTTCCCTGAATTTTTTATAACATATGATTCAATAATTTTTCTTTTATTGATTTGTGGAGCAGAGAAAATTGGTTGCATATTTTGAATGTCTATTGTATGGTTCCGGGTTGATCTGTGTGTCACCAAAGCTGAATTAGTTTTATCAAATTGCAAATCTTGTTTGTGTTGCTGTCGACGTCTTTCAAAATCATTTGTCTCGCCATAATATGAATCAGAACAATGCAGGCAAGGGACACGGTAAACCACAGGACCTATTTTTGCATTCGAGGATTTCGGGGGGTGAAGAAGTTTTTTTAATAGCAAATTATTGGAAGGAACTATATTAACATTTTGAGGAATAAACTTTTTAATGGGACCCAAAGGGATGTGCGGAAGGGGCAGAAAGGAACTAGTAGATTTTTCTCTTGTTCTCTTGTGTCATCACCGGAATAGAACTTAAATTTGGCTTTGTGAAATGCTTTATTGATGTAATGAATAGGATATTTTAATTTTTTAAACGTGTTAAAAATGAAGTCGGTTTCAGCCTTTAAGGATTGAGGTGAGCACAGTCTAAACGCCCGAAGATACAGAGAAGATAACGTGGCTATTTTAGTGTTTAATGTGTGCGCGGAATACCAATGTATGTATGTTGGAGTGGATGTAGGTTTTCTATAGATAGAAAAATGTATATTCTGTGTGTTAGACCAAGAGAGAAGAGTGTCAAGGAAAGGAAGGGAATTGTTGGTAGAGGTTTCAATCGTAAATTTAATATTTGGAGTATGTTGATTTATATACTGTAAAATGGGTTGTGAGTTAGTGAGTGAGAATAGCTGTCGAAAAAATGTTGTTGACATATCCGCAGCCATGTGGCTGTTGGAAAGAAGAGGATGGGTAAAGATGTGGTTATGTTCAATGAGTTCCATGAAGATGTTGCTTTAAGTAGGGGAAAGTGGGGAACCCATGCTTAGTCCAGATGTTTGTTTATAGAAAGTGTTGTTATATTGAAAAAAGTTATGTTGTAAGGAAAGATTAATCAATTGTTTAATAAGTGAGAAAGGATATTGTAGAGGTATGTCGTGTTCAGTTAGAAATTGTTCAAGTAAAGAAAGCGTGAAAGGAACAGGCACTGATGTAAACAGAGAAGTGACATCAAAACTGACTAAATGGTGGGTATGAGGGTTAATGTTGTGTGCTTTAGATATTGTTCAGTTTTTACATTCAACTGTTTATTTGCAAGCGCTATTAAATACTTATCCTTATTATCTTGCTCACTTAACTTCTCACTCTTAATTCTACCCACTTCCTTCCGTATCACCTTCCTCTCCATCCAAACCACCACTAACTTAATTTTACATAAAAGAACATAATGATCCGATAATCCCATTCCTAACCCCCACATGATTTAACATCCAACACATACTTCAACATCTTCACACTTCGATCGCACTTTTCACTTCGATACCATCTCTACCTACACCAAATCTAGTATTCTTATGAATACTCTTGTGTTTAAAAAAGTCATTACTTACACACAAATCTCTCTCCTCGCAGAAATCAATCACCTTCCTGTCATTCTCATTTTCTCCCGACACCCCAAAGCCACCTGTTATACTACCATCCCTTTTTTGATCGCCAATCCAACCATTTAGGTCAATGGTAATGGTAATGTGTTTGATGGGGTGGTAATGATGTTTTTTGGTATTATTTGCTTTAAATTATTCGAAAGTGGGTAGGGGACAGGGAGGTAAGTGATGTTGTCTTGAACTCTAGGATTGCGTGCGTGATAATATTTTTCTTTTGCTTTTTTAGGGCCATTATCCCAAAGGCCCTAAAAAAAAGCAAAAGAAAAATATTATCACGCACGTAATCCTAGAGTTCAAGACAACATCACTTACCTCCCTGTCCCCTACCCACTTTCGAATAACTTAAAGCAAATAATACCAAAAAACATCATTACCACCCCATCAAACACATTACCATTGAAAAAAGTATTAAAACCCAATAAATTTAAAAATGTCACCAACACACATTGCATCTATAAAATACCGTGTCATAATTGCCCAAAAATTTATATTGGGGAAACCATAGATTTCAAAAGGCGCAAGCAACAACATAAACATGACCTGACAGACGACAGCCAAAATTCAGCCTTGACCAGCCATAGAAGAGAACTCAATCATAAAATAAATATAGAAAATATGCAACCCATCATGTACGCATCAGATAAGAACAAGAGAAAAATTATAGAATCATATTGCATAAAAAACAGCTCTAATTACAATAAAATAACAGGTGAAATAAATATAGATGAAGCACAAAATTTAATCATGACAAACACAAAATTCTACAAAAAAATCCTGCAAAAAATAAAAAATGACAACCACCCGCGATTTTCATAATAGCAGCTCCAATTCCTCTCTCTCAACGTAGAAGACTTTTT
>JABUQX010022619.1:0-7500 GCA_015478945.1 Trachelipus rathkii | reverse complement strand
CCGCATCCTCTTTTTGAAACATAATGAGAATGTTGAGGAGTTTCACATTAGATTTTTGATTAAATCTGCATATAAAATAAGTATTATTTTGCATCTTTGATCATGTGGTAGTTTATGAGAATAATTGTAATTTTGAATATGTAAATTTTTTGTTTATTATAATCTTTATAATTATATACTATTATATATTATATATATATATAATAATATATATATTATATCATTATTATATATATATTCATTTTTGTAACAATGCACATTTTCAAAAATCACAAAAAATATTATATTATTATATATATATATATATAATATATATATATATATATATATATATATATATATATTTATTATATAACATGTCATGTCATGTCCATCACTAATATATATATAATATATATATATATATATATATATATATATATAGTGATAATTTAGTTAATTATGAATATTTATTTTTAAATATATATAATATATATACTATATATATTTGACTGTATTATATATTTTATATATATATATAATATATTTTTTTTTTTTTTTTGATAAGCACCGCGTCACTCACGGGCAGAGCACCTAACCAAAAGTTTTCGAGGAGGTGTACTCATTTAACAATGATGTTCGATTAGCATAGGACGAGCCAAGCCCAAGGGGAAACAGCTCACATCTCCCACCGACCAGTTGCGAGCCTGGGACCCTCGCTTTGTTTGGCGAGTGCTCTAACACTGAGCTATCGGCGCTTTTATATAAGATAAATATAAAAATACATAAAAAAATTATCACAATAAAATAGTGATCCTCTCATCTTATTTATTTGGGCATATTATAAATGTCTGCTATATATATATATATATGAAAAAAAATTTAATCTATTTACTATATAAAATTGGGCCACCTTTTTTTCTTATATACTCCTTGATACTCTAAATTTATGCTTAGTTTCACTGTAATGTATATATACTAGAAACTCTTAAAATGTATATAATGATTTTGTCTAAATTAGCTATAACGTGATATTGTAATTCTTCATAATATTGGTTATTAATTATTCATTTAGTAATTAACTATTCAATTATCATTATTACACTGTTATTCATCAGCTGTTATTACTAACTCTCTTCACATGACCCACTTATATTATGTAATACTTATCATTATGAATCATCAAACCACACATCTACTAAATCATCATTTTTTACTATCATTTCATCACTCCACCATCACTTAGCATTTACATTATTAATATTATCACCACTATAACATTATTACTATATTATTACTATTACACTATTATCATTATTACTATCATTATCATTTAATATTATTACCTATTATTATTATTATCATTATTATCACGTATTACCATCATCATTATTCATTATTATCGTTTCTTATATGATAAATCGAGTTCCATTATTCATTATTATTATTCATTATATTTAAATTTCTCAAAAAATTATATGATTCTCACAGTAATACAATAATCACAAACACTGATAGATATATTTAGTCCACCAATTAATATATTGAGACAGAGTACTTATCCTTATTGCCTGCCGCACATTGGAAACAGAGAGATATGCCATGAGAAAATAAGATGGTTCCCAGCACCTTGATATCAGTGTAAATTATAAATCTTCATTTGCCATTTGGACTTGTGTCACGTTATTTGTATTTATTACATATGTCAAATCATCTACCAAATCAATATATTCTCAGAAGTGCTTCAATAATTTTTTAAATTCTCATGAGTTATCCAAAATTAATCAAAGAAGTACTCTTTCGGTTTTTTTTTCTTCATGTGTATATATATATATATGTATTAGTATATAACAAATACTCATGTTTTAATAAAATAATATATTAATTATAACTTCTTACTTATATTAAAACAGGTTTACAACTTTTGCTTAAATTTTACATTACAAATTTAGAACTCTTAAAAGTACGATTTTTCCTAAATTTCAACATTTGAAATTATTTGGTAAATCTTAAAATTGAGTTTTTAACGGTATTTTCAGCATTTGAAAAAATAATTTGTTTCATTGAAATGCAAATTTAAAAAAAAAAAAAGAAAATGAGAATTTATAATTGTTTTAGGTGTCTTAAATTGACGTTTTTTAATGAAATTTCAATATTTGTTTTTATATACCAAATATTTCATTAGTTGTGAAAACCTGTTTTAATAAAAAAAATTTAACTTCTAAAATTTCGCTTTTTCTTAAATTTTCACATTACAAATTTAACTCTTAAAAAACAATTTTTTTTTAATTTTAACATTTGAAATATTTTTTTGTAAATTTTAAAAATTGAGTTTTTAGGGTTATTTTCAGCATTTGAAAAAAAATGTGTTTCATTGAAATGCAATTTCAAAAAGCAGAAAAGTGAATTTATTAATAGTTTTAGGTGTCTTAAATTGACGTTTTTTAATGAAATTTCAATATTTGTTTTTATATACCAAATATTTCATTAGTTGTGAAAACCTGTTTTAATAAAAAATTTTAACTTCTAAAATTACGCTTTTTTTTAAATTTTCACATTACAAATTTAGAACTCTTAAAAGTACGATTTTTCCTAAATTTCAACATTTGAAATTATTTGTAATTCTTAAAATTGAGTTTTTAACGGTATTTTCAGCATTTGAAAAAAATAATGTGTTTCATTGAAATGCAATTTCAAAAAGCAGAAAAGACGAATTTATTAATAGTTTTAGGTGTCTTAAATTGACGTTTTAATGAAATTTCAATATTTGTTTATATACCAAATATTTCATTAGTTGTGAAAAAACCTTTTTTAAAAAAAAAAATTTACTTCTAAAAATTACGCTTTTTCTTAAATTTTCACATTTCAAATTTAGAACTCTTAAAAGTACGATTTTTCCTAAATTTCAACATTTGAAATTATTTGTAAATCTTAAAATTGAGTTTTTAACGGTATTTTCAGCATTTGAAAAAAAATAATGTGTTTTTTTTTAAAATGCAATTTTTAAAAAGCAAAAACAGAAATTATTAATTTTTTAGGTCGTTTTTAAATTACTTTTCTAAAGAATTTCCATATTAGCTTAAATATCAACTAAACCAATATATTAGTTGTGAAAAACCTGTGTTTAAATAAAAAATAAACTCTATAATTACGCTTTTCTTAAATTTTCAATTTCAAATTTATAACTCTAAAAAGTACAATTTTCCTAAATTTCAACATTTGAAATTATTTGGAAATCTTAAAATTGTAACGGTATTTTCAGCATGTGAAAAATAATGTGTCTCATTTACTACATGTTTATTAAAAAAAAGTGAATTTATTAATAGTTTTAGGTGTCTTAAATTGACGTTTTTTTAATGAAATTTCAATATTTGTTTTTATATACCAAATATTTCATTAGTTGTGAAAACCTGTTTTAATAAAAAATTTTAACTTCTAAAATTACGCTTTTTCTTAAATTTTCACATTACAAATTTAGAACTCTTAAAAGTACGATTTTTCCTAAATTTCAACATTTGAAATTATTTGGTTAATCTTAAAATTGAGTTTTTAACGGTTTTTCAGCATTTGAAAAAATAATGTGTTCATTGAAATGCAATTTCAAAAAGCAGAAAAGAGAATTTATTAATTGTTTTAGGTGTCTTAAATTGACGTTTTTTAATGAAATTTCAAATTTGTTTTTATATACCAAATATTTCATTAGTTGTGAAAACCTGTTTTAATAAAAAATTATAACTTCTAAAATTACTGTTTTTCTTAAATTTTCACATTACAAATTTAGAACTCTTAAAAGTACGATTTTTCTAAATTTCAACATTTGAAATTATTTGGTAAATCTTAAAATTGAGTTTTTAACGGTATTTTCAGCATTTGAAAAAATAATGTGCATTGAAGAAATTTAAAAAGCAGAAAAGAGAATCTACTAGTGCTTTAGCGTCTTAAATTCACGTTTTTAATTAAAATTCCAAATTTGTTTTTATATACCAAATATTTCATTAGTTGTGAAAACCTGTTTTAATAAAAATTTTAACTTCTAAAATTACGCTTTTGCTTAAATTTTCACATTACAAATTTAGAACTCTTAAAAGTACGATTTTTCCTAAATTTCAACATTTGAAATTATTTTCAGCATTTGAAAAAATAATGTGTTTCATTGAAATTGCAATTTCAAAAAGCAACAAAGAGAATTTATTAATAGTTTTAGATGTCTTAAATTGACGTTTTTTAATGAAATTTCAATATTTGTTTTTATATACCAAATATTTCATTAGTTTTGAAAACCTGTTTTAATAAAAAAATTTAACTTCTAAAATTACGCTTTTTCTTAAATTTTCACATTACAAATTTAGAACTCTTAAAAGTACGATTTTTCCTAAATTTCAACATTTGAAATTATTTGGTTAATCTTAAAATTGAGTTTTTAACGGTATTTTCAGCATTTGAAAAAATAATGTGTTTCATTGAAATGCAATTTCAAAAAGCAGAAAAGAGAATTTATTAATTGTTTTAGGTGTTTTAAATTGACGTTTTTTAATGAAATTTCAATATTTGTTTTTATATACCAAATATTTCATTAGTTGTGAAAACCTGTTTTAATAAAAAATTTAACTTTCTAAAATTACGCTTTTGCTTAAATTTTCACATTACAAATTTAGAACTCTTAAAAGTACGATTTTTCCTAAATTTCAACATTTGAAATTATTTGGTAAATCTTAAAATTGAGTTTTTAACGGTATTTTCAGCATTTGAAAAAATAATGTGTTTCATTGAAAATGCAATTTAAAAAGCTGAAAAGTGAATTTATTAATTATTTTAGTGAGTATTTTATATTAAATGTCTTTTAAAATTGACGTTATTAATGAAATTTATTCAAATATTGGTTTATATAATACCAAATATTTTCAAATTAGTTATTTGAAAACCTGTTTATAATAAAAAATTTAACTTCTATAAATTAGAATTTATTTATCTAATATTTATTCATTCCAATCTCAATATATTATATAGATAACTCTTAATATAACTATTACGATTTGCCTAATATATAATTATAATTTGAAGTATATTATTATGGTTAATCCTAGTTGAGAGTGATTATATTAAACTTGGTAATTTCTAAGCATTTAAATAAAATAATTTTATTCATTGTAAAATGCAATATTTCTAAAAAAAGCAGAAAAGAGTAAATTTATTTATTGTGATTTTGATGGATGTCTTATAATATAATATACGTTACTCGAATTCTATATTATTTCGGTAAAGTCTTTATTTATATTATATATATATACCAAATTATTCATTAGTTTTGAAAACCCTCTATTAGTTTTTATATAAATAATAATATAATTTATACTTCTCTATAAAATTACGTATTTTTCTTAAATATTTTCAATTACAAATATTATTATAGAACTTCTATATAAAGTATATATCGATTTTATCACTATAATATTATTATCATAACATTTTAGAAATTATATGGTATAAACTTATAAATTTAAGTTTATATTTAAATCGGTAATATTATTTATCAGCATTTGTAAAAAATATATGTTATTCTAATATGAAATTGAGCAATTTTCAAAAAGCTCATAGAAATAGTATGATTATATATATTAGATTTATGGTGTCTTAAATTTGATACTGTATTTTAATGAAATTTTTAATATATTGTTTTATATATATATACCAAATATTTTCATTTAGTGTTTAGTAGAAAACTAACCTGTTATAGGAAAAAATTTTACTTCTAAAAATTACGCTTTTTTTTAAAATATATATTTCACAAATATTATTTCTTAACAACACATTTACTTTATATTTAAATCTATCTCGCATATCATGTGTCAAACATTATACACGCTATATCTCTCTATCCTCATCTACTTTAAGATCCGCATCCTCATCCTCTTTAAGATCCTGAGAGTGCTCTATATCAAGCATCCTGTCTAGACCCGGCATATATC
This sequence comes from Trachelipus rathkii, assembly GCA_015478945.1. Classification (NCBI taxonomy): domain Eukaryota; kingdom Metazoa; phylum Arthropoda; class Malacostraca; order Isopoda; family Trachelipodidae; genus Trachelipus; species Trachelipus rathkii. The sequence goes on along the minus strand of JABUQX010022619.1, from coordinate 1,555 downwards.
AGTCTCTCCAAATATGTCATTCTATGACCAGAGTAAATGTGTTTCATCCGAATCATGACATATGTCAAAATAAATAGTCAGATAAAAGCGAATTTATTAATAGTTTTTAAGTGTTTCTTAAATTGTCGTTTTTTATTTATATGAAATTTCAATATTAGTTTTTATATATACTCAAATATATTTCATGTGATTATATAGTATGGATATAACTCTTATAATAATAAAAAAATTTATATTAAAACTTTAACATATATAAATTACTTTTTCTATAATTATTTCAATTAACATTTTTATAATTATATATAAACTCTTAATAAGTTAACGATTTTTCCTAAATTTTCAACATTTGAAATTATTTGTATGGTAAATATTACTTAATAAAATTGTAGAGTTTTTACGTTATATTTTACAGCAATTTGAATAATAATAAATATATATTGATGTTATTTCATTGCAAATGCAATTTTATAAATAAAGTACAGAATAATAGAATATAGAAGAATTTTAATAATATGTATTATAGGTGTCTAGTTTATAAAATTTTTGATCTTATTATTATTTATTTTAAATTGAAAGTATCAGCTAGTTATTAGTTATTATATATATATACCATAATATTTCAATAGTTGTGAAACCTGTTTTAATTAAATAATATAAATATATTACCATATCTATATTATACGCTTTTTTATGTGACTAAAATTATTTAACATTCTATTACAAGATTTATGAACTATTCTTAATAAGTGTATCAGATTTTCCGTAAAATTTCAACATTTATGATATAAATTATTTAGGAAATAAATTACTATAAAAAATGATTTTTAATATATTCATATATAGGTTACATTTTCTATATAAGCATTTATAGTATAAAAAATAATTTGTATTCAATTGATAAATGCAATTTTCAAAAAGACGAAAAGTTGTAAATTATATTAATAGTTTTAATAATGTCTATTTAATAATTATGATCGTTATTATTTAAAATAAATATATTTCTAAATATATTTGTTTTTATATATATATATATACCAAATATTTCATTAGTTTTGAAATAAACCTGTTTTAATATAAAAAAATTTAATACTTCTAAAATTACTGAGCTATTTTATACGAATAACTGTTACCATAAACCAAGTTTTTAACTTATTAATAAAGCTAACAGATTTTTCCTAAAATTTCAACTAATTTGAAATATTTATATCTCGTAGTGTATAATCTTAAATGAGTTTATTAACGGTATGTTTCAGCAATTTGAATATATAATAATAAATTAAATTTGTTATTCTAATTTGATATAAATATGCAATTTTTATCAATAGAAAAGCAGTATAATAAAATGAAGAGATTTATTAATATGTTTTTAGAGTGATTACTTAAAATTAATCTATTATTATTTTTAAATGAATTATTCAATATTTTATTTTTATTATTAACAAAATATTACAATTAGTATGTGATAAAAACCTAGTTATATATTTAAATAAAAAATTATAACTCTAAAATTACGCTATGTTTTTCTTATTTAAAATTATTTATCACTATATTTTCA
>JABUQX010022618.1:70000-91438 GCA_015478945.1 Trachelipus rathkii | reverse complement strand
GTTGTTGGGGATTTTATATTTCAAATCATTAATTTTATTTATATGTTATTACTAATTGGGGTACCTGTGGAGTTTCCTTGCATAATTAAAACTATCTATTTCAGTGTGACTTCTAATGTAATGTGGAGCCTAATGTAATGTAGGGCCTAATGTAATGTAGAGATAGCTAGAAGAAATTTCTAAAGTATGAAAGCTAATAAATTCACCAACCTTACTTTAACCAATATTACCCAACGTGGTCCTGCTACCTACGCGGAGGCTTATGCAGTGAAAATCGCATTCTACACTTTCATAACTCAAATAATTTACTACAATCAAATATCCACGAATTTATTGAAAAACACAATGAACTAAACTATACCCTCACAAAATACAATATATCCGTAGCACTAATTCAGGAAATCAACCTCACCCCAGACCAACTTGCCAGAATTCAGTATATATACAACCTTGAGACGACACTCACAAACCCTCGCCACACCCCACTTAACCCCACCATAGAGATGGTTTTATCACACACAATACTGAATTCCGAAAACCAACCTTATGCAGTACTCAACCATTCATGAAAACGATCAAGCATCTACATATAAATCAATTGAAGTACAAGTCAAGAAAAAGCAAATAATTTCAAAAATTTACACACCTACATCTGCATTTCAACACTCCCCAAATGATTATTCTCCTTACTTTTCCCCTTTGACACAATATCACCACCGGGAAGTTAGCCGGGGAGTTTAGTAACACACAATTCCGCATGGTTCAATAAACATACACAAACCAGAGGTGACGTATACATAGACAACCTTCAGTGACCTAGTATCTTAAATATTCAAGAGCAATTTACTCGTCGACCGTTACAATATAATCAGAACCCTTCATCCCCAAATATCGCTTGTGCATTCTTTAAATCCAAGGCACCACAATTTGTCAAACATTCCTTTCTTTCTCTTTGGATCACATCTCAAATTCACAATACTTGTCAAAATAAACCATAAATGCTTAACATACATATCGTTCGATCAAAATATCATTTATCAGTAACAAAAATAAAAAGAGCAAGCAGGCATTTTCAGACTTTATAGAACAAAATCTTCGTTGCTTTCCAACAGCTGATTTCACCACTGAACATTTAAATAACATAATACAAAAGGCATCTAAAAATAAAATCTCACATGACCATCGCAGATATGTCAACTACAATTTTCTTTCAGAAATTCAAACCCTTATCAAACAAAAGAAAAACACTTTGACAAAATAGACACCCGAGTCAAGGCCAAATAAACCAAATCGTATACCTAATCACTAAACTACACACTAAGTCAACACCAAAAAGTATACCGGGCTATAAAAAATACACACTTCATACACTCAACCACGACCAACAGATGAAGTCATCTGCAAGCATATCAACAAAATTCCATGCCCAAAAACCCAATACACTATTCTCCAATCCTACTTTTCAATAATCAGTCTTAAATCCTTAAAACCCACAAATTATAAATATTCAATCGGCTAAAAAGAATAACAGCCAACCAATACCTACTCCCCGGGAAGGGTGCACTTATTCATCGGGTCTGTCTCCGCATATAAGAAATAAGCAATATCAATATAAACCTCAACTGGATTTGCAAGCTGAAGTTCTGAACCTCATGTCCAACATTCACCTCAAACACCTGGAGCAATTTCAGCCCTAAAACAAATATTTAACGTCGCATGGCAAAACAACATTCTAGTATCATTTTAAAAAAACGCACACATAAAACCAATAATAAACCAAAATAAAACACCTAATAATCTTGATTTGTACAGACTCATAACCCAGCTCTTCACACACATCCAAAGTATTTAAAAAATTAATCCTTCTCTGAATTTCCTTCATCCCCTTATCAGACTCACAATATAGCATCCGACGAAAACGTTTTTCCACCACACCCCTTACTGAACTAACCAAACATATTTTAGCTTGCCTTAACCACACAAAATCTCATTCCTCTCAGCATTTTCTTTGTACCAATAGATATCAATAAGGCATTCGATTTTCACATTTTAATAGAGAAAACTACAGTTACAACCCTATCCATCAAAGACAAAAAATAGCTGCAAACTTCCTCTCTGATCGCACAGCCAGAGTCAACCAGGGGCACCACTCTTTTCGTTCGTATTGATTATATAATGAAGCACCACAATAATTTTTACTACCATCCAACACTTTTCACTTTTCAACCTTTGTGATATACCACCCCTTCCTTATTATTGCAGTACTCCCCGTTTCTGAGTTAAATATCAATATGTTATACGCTAGGCGAGTCTATTATAAACAAGAATGCATAGCCTCAAACTTCCACAACTTACCTATCGCAATATAGAGAATCGTACAATCGAGAAATATATTGTAAACGACGACTAGAGATAAATAGGCTGACACTAAATATAATGATAGCCTAACCTCAAAAATCTACTATTTCGCAACTCACTCTGGACTTAAGGAAATCTAGCATCCTCCAAACAATATACCATACATAAAAATACGATACTCTCAAAAAAAAAAAAAAAAAAAAAAAAAAACCATCTCAGGTCTGACATTCGACACCACATGATATTTAATTTACACGTTAATTAATATCACCTCAAGAGCTATTGCAAAACTAAATTTACCTAAAAGCATCTTTATTGGAAATACTATTTTGTATAGCCTAAGACAAAAAATTATTTTTTAGGGTAGTCCGTTCACCTTATATATTCGCTCCCTCTAAAGTTATGCATCAACCATGCTTTCAGCTCAGAATCTATCAAAATCTAACAATAAAAAATTAGAAACCATTCGAAGCAAATCTCTAAGGATAAAAACTTGGCTACCTCTCCCCTACACCTATTCAGCAGCTACAAACTAAAACCAAAATTCTCCCTATTAAATACCACATTGACATGATTGGCTGTCAAGTATTATCGACATGGCAAACTCCTTCTCAAATATCACTGTATGCCAACACAAAGAAGAGGATACAACACTCATCAGCATTTAATGATCTACAGCAAGACCCTATTTACACGTAGAGTTTTTTATATAACGCTGCACAAATACTCCACATCGTCTATATCAACATTATCCTATATTCGAAAAAATTGTAAGGGTAGTCTTCACATCCGAAATGTGCCACGCGCTGTTAATCTAAAATACAAGAAACGATAGGTTAATAATTTACCGTAATGAACAACCATGGGGATATTTAAAACTCAATACAAATGTTAATGTAAAGTTTGCGCTCTCTGCTCGCCTTGGATACCGACCTCACTCGTATAGAAAGGATATAAATATTTTAAGATCAATACATTGATGCACCTCTCCGGTTAGACCATTTGACCAATGCAGGGCAATTATTCTAACTAGACTGTCAACGAGATGAAGAAAGATAGCATTAAACCTGACACCCTAATGCTAAACCAGTTTCACTAGGAGGTATGCTCTGAGGCCTAGGCTTCGCTTGGTGTGGAACACAATATTTTTTGACATGCCACGCCTTCTTCGGTAGGGAGGGAAGCGAGCCGGATAATGATAAGTCATCGCATATACATAATTCGATTTGAATCATGTGGGCTCAAAAACACATTTAAAATTTAGAGAGAAATGACGTAAAACCAATCGAAGCATGAATCAGGAAATTTATTTTAACTTAAGAATTTTGGTAGTAGCCATGCTTTATAGTCTTTTAAGATAACTTACGTCTGTTGATTTATATAAGAGTCATGATAATTTGATTTTTTTATATAAGACGACACCTCACCAGGATCTCTGACACCGCTGCTTGTTACGATTGTTTATATTCACGTGTGCTATACGGTATTAACTATTTACACTACTTAGGATGCCCTAACGAGAGATGACCATCTCTAGCCCTTTAATCATGCTATTTGAAATGATATTAAAGCATTTAACTTGAAATCTTGTTATTTTGGGCTTTCCTGCAAATAGTGCGTATTTGTTAACCATAATAAAAATTCCGAATTGTGTTGTAATATGCACGTCTATTTAAGAAGAACATTGTTTATTTCGTCGTTACTAATGGAATATTTCAATAAGTCAGTCTCGTATGGTGGAGAATTTTACAATCTTTCCTTTGATCCTTTGCATAAGGTGCTAGCTGTCAAAAAAGGGAAGGCAGTCAGTTTTATATACTCGTACCATGCTCAGGATAGAAAAGTTTTTACTTTTCCGTAAGAGGCAGTTTTTCACTGTCTAGAATAGGCTACAGTATGCCGTAGGTGTGTTAAACAAACTTAAGGGAATGCCTTGCAATACTTTCATTGTAGTTAGTAACATTTTGCCCTTGCACTGGAGCCGACGAAGACTTTAACTGCAGTAATAGCACTTGGCGGCTTCATAAAGAGTAGCTAAAGTGTTCCAGGGTGTGCGTCGATTTTGTGTTTTTAAAGTGAAACTTGGCGTGTCAATTAGGAAATTAAATTTTATTATTTTAGTTCCTAAATAATTCGGGGAAAAAGGGTGACTACCATTAGGTCAGATTCTTTCTTTTATAAAATAATCATTCTTCTTTCCTCCTGTTAAGCCAGAAAATCCTCAGCACTTTCTTTGTTTTCAATTGTTCAACTGTTTACGAATTTGTTTCTTGCATGAATTATGTTGACGATTTGGTTGCTTGACCGATATAAGAGGTATAAGTTACTGTTGGTGTGCTTTAAGGATATTAGAGCACTCTCCTTACTAATAGATCAATGATTGTGAAGGTTTACGAACGGAGTGGGGTAATAAGCATACACTCAAGGGGCCCGGACAATTATGTCCGCAGGGTATCTTACTAGTTTACGACACTGTGTAAAAAAACCACTGGATCTTGCTGTTGGAATGTTCTAATTCTGTGGTATTTTCATTTTTCCCGGTACATTTCAGAAATAAAATTTTCAATCTCTGAAAGAACATTTTGGGCAGTGTTTTGTCACGTGATAATGGATTAGAGCACTTTTTTTGTTTTGAATTCTTTGATCACGTCCATAAGATAATTCACCAATTAATTGGTTGAAACACCAAATGGTACATAATTTAAAATGTGTACCTCCGCCATCTGTATCTGCAAGTCAGTTTGTTCGTTTTCCTGATCAGGGTATATTTTTGTAAGCATTCTTTGGATTTAAGGAGAAAATAAACCTTGATTTTGTCAAGTCACTTTCTCTTGTGATCCATTACTCTCTCCTTTGGCCGTTTGCCATTGCTACCCCGCATATCTTATGATCAGCCTGGACCTTCCTTTGCCTATTCATTCATTACCGGTGACATATCTCCTATTCTTCTATTCATATTTCAAAATCTTTCTTTCCACAATACTATACGTCGTAGAGTTGCTTTCTTATCATGTCCTGAAGGTAAACACAAATTAGACATTGAAAATGATCTTATATCATAAAAGGTACTCAGCGGGCCCTCATAGATAGCTGGATAGATTACATTTCAAATCTGCAAAGTTTTTCTTATGAACAAAATTGCATAAAATAATTTGATTACTAAATGATATCACTTGTAGACTACGAGGTCGTGCACTGTTTAGTCGTTTCTTGTAAAAGCTTACAATTTATTTTTCTGTCTGTTCACATCACCAATTTTCCAGAAAGTAGTGGTGGGGACGAAAATAGGAAATCTTATCACAACATGTAGCACTCCTCGACAAGTTTCATTAAATATCTCGTTATTATTTATTGGGGTCATGTTGAAAACATAAGCATCAGAAGCCTCGATTAATTCTTCTATACAATATATCTTGAAGAGATTTCGGAAGTCGTGCTGACGCTTACGAGTAAGTGAACCTTACTTGTGCTAAATACGCTCAAAATTCGAATTTTTATCTGCGTACTGAAAATGTTTTGACTTTATATGAGTAAACAGCTGTTATAGAGCTCCTTTTTGAAGCCTATCTTAGGAGGAAGATTTGTCTGGCAAGCGATTATAATGAACGTAAATCAGAACGGAATGGAACCATTACACTCGGGTAACTTTGGTCTTATATATCTTTTGCTATCTTTTCATTAAAAGTAATGGTTTCCATCTAGAACCCTAATCCAGCTCTCAACATATTGATTTTCATTCAGGTTTAGATTTGGTGAAATTTTGATATCACATAATATTTATCGTTTATGCTGTTAGCTAATTATACATATAAATAATATATATATTATAATATATATATAGTATATAAATCTCATACTATAGTGATATAATACCCGTATATTCAGAACTATAAGTGCCTACGGTATATCTATCTATATTAAATTTAAATGATTTGTCTACTATATTATTTATATTATATATCAGGCTGTTAGGATAGTGTTGTTATCTTGCTCACTAGCTCACAATATATGATCTCTTGTACAGTTGCTCGCTATAACTATATATATATATATATATATATATATATATATATATATATATAATATAATAATATATATATATATATATACAAGGTGGGCCATTAACGCGTTAGAGCCGGGTTAATCCCGTTAATTAAACTCGGTTAAAATTTTTTCCGTTAAACTTTTAACGGCCTTTCGTTAATTTCGAAAGAATGTAAACGGACTATTAACGAAGTTTCAAAATTTTCCCCTACGTCTCCGTTAACACGGATATACTTAATTTACTCGAGTTTTAACAATATATTTTTTTATCAGATTTTTTAAATTAATGTATTCAGATTTTGATTTTCGATAACGGAAGAATATCAGCATACATGTATATCAAAATGTTTGTCCTATAGTGGACTTCTAAAACCCTTGGTGTTTGTATTAATTTGGTTATTGACTCCAGTTTAGTAAATGTTTTAACCACAAGGTTAAATCAACACCTCGAGTTTTGGGGATATGTGTAGTGTCTGAAATAACCACCCCGCGTCGTTCAACTCCTATACGACTCACTATATGTCTTAAATACTACCTAGCTTTACCCTCATGTGTGGAAAGCCCACGCACATGTCCACACGCTATTCGCAAAACAAGGAAGCCGCTACGATTGCTTCTAACTATCTGCCACTATAGTTGCTCTCAATACTTTGTTCTTAATGTCTAATCTATTGTTGATATACCTTCTTCTCCCCTTTCACACTCTTTGACTCAATTGTGATCTATCATTCTCCTCTTTCCCCGATTGCGAAGTAGGTGGGCTTATTGCGTGTTCGCGAGAGTCCTCTCCTGGCGAATATTTAAACTTTCTCTATTGTAAACCGTTTATGTCTTTTTTCCCGGGGGGCTCGTGTAGGAACTAATCTGGCAGACTTGCGATAGTGGTGCTTGACAATTCCAATCCATCTGTGGACGGGGGTAATGGCACGTGGTTACACTCATACATTTTTACCTCCTGAGATCTCCTTGCTTTGTCGTGTGTTTCCTTGCTTTGGCTATATATATGTTTATGGTCGTAGGGTTCTCTTTCTGTGTACGTATAGAGTGCGGGTGCCTTATATCATCAGGCGTGAGTTTTGCGCATGCGAATTGCTTGACTGTTCCTGTTTCGCTACTATGGTGTATTACGCTTCACGTCTGCGTTCTACGCTTATTCTACTTTACATTAATTTTTTTTGCATCCACCTATCGCTCAGCATCTAGACTCTATATACTACATACTTCATGTCACCATGACTTATATACTCACTCACCTTATCATTCTTCTAAACTGTTATTACAATATTTCGCTCTCAATACTATTACGTCTTTAATCTTCCTGAGATTTATATTCTCAGCTTACTAGATATAGAAATTTATTTATTGCGGGTTGGAGGAGTCTGAGTTATGAACCTATGTGAATTATATCAATATCACTTTAATATAAACTCAACTTATCATAATAATCCCTCTCTACTCCTAAAATATTCTTAACTTTCCTATATATTTTTGACGCGTTCCTTTTATATCGTCTACTCTTACTGTTGACAATTTATATAAGCATCTACTCATGGACTTAAACATAAAAATAAAATGTATCTTGGAAACCTCATCTGTTATACAAATACGGTTATTTTTGGGGCGCGCGGTCCTCTAAAGAAACTGAGGGTTCATGTTATGACTGAGCACGAAGACTTTTTTTTGCGCTGCTTTTTGCTTCATAGTATTTACTCTACATCAATCATCTAGTAAAGAGTGTTCGTGAAGGAATAAAATTATTCTCGGACCTTGTGTATAAGTATGTCCATTCACTATATATATCTGGTATGAGGCTCTGGTTATTACAAAAATATCTCACGGCTTTTAGACTAGGATAAAGAGTCTATAAAAAGCTAAAGGTCTATATAATACTGTTATATGATAACTTTTCCACAGATCACTTGATAATACTCCATTCCATTTTAGCGTGCGCACATAATGTTTGTATCTTTACCTTCTTATTACTAATATAGGTATACTAGCATATTGAGCAGGTAGTTCGAGGTGAAACTTAACACTTATCGCGTAACACTATAAACTATATATACCTTATTATACTCGTAACGTACCCTAAGTGGCATCAAGGGGTGACTGTTATCTTGCCCGAGTTTGTGTAGTATTGGGATTTGAAAACTTTATCTATGACCTAAATACAATGTAGAGTCTAGAGCTGGGAAGTATTCCGCTTGTTGTTTCATCTTCCAACATAATTTGCGTGAGTGTGAAATTGTATCTGTACCGAGTATTCTCTTGTTTTCTGGCCAGAAAACGCCTTTTAAGAATCATATCACTCTCATCTTAGCTAAATTACGGCCACATATCCTAATGCATCTAATTATAGATATTCATTGATTCCCAACTTTTGACATTATACCCATCGGGCGTCGTCCAGGGGGGGGCAGGGGGGGCAAGCTGCCCCCGCCTAGCATTTACTCTTATAGAGTCTAACTGCGAATTTTTTTGATCCAACGTCCCGTTCCGGGTGGCCGTTAAGTACGTTTTATATATATATATATATATATAATATATATATAGTATATATATATATATATATATATATATATATATATATATATATATATTATATATATATATACCTGTTATATTAGCGCTAAGCCGATGCAAAATTTTGGGCGTGCACAATTCACTCTCCTTGAAAAATAAGGGCTTTACCTCTCAGTGAGTGGTAGTGAAATACTGAAAAAAAAAAAATAAAAGAATAAAATTGAGAAGGACGGTTAACGTATTAACTTCCGTGGCTACATTTTCTTTAACTCGTGATATAAACGCTCTGATAAATGAGATAATAATGCGCGAAGGCTAGAGTTAATAATTTGTGTCATTTGTTACACCGATCTATAAGTAATTTAACGACTCGTGAACCCGATATCGTTGTGCTTATCTACCGGTGCCCCACTCATTTTTTTATAAATATATATATTTTTTTTTTTAATTTTGTTAAGATTAAATTTATTTTCATTGTTGTTATTCTATTCTCAATGTTTATTTATTTTTAATTTCGTATATATAATGTATAAATATATATAAATTCTATAGATCTTATTGATGTATTCAGTCAGATCTCATTCTTTATGTATTAATATTTTTTTAATATGAGTTCAAGTAGCATTGGAAATTATCACTTTTATATAACCTCAGATGATTGCACCTAACTATAACGTACTATAATATTATTACAACTAACTATATATATATAATGTGCCTCTAGTATATATAAGTATTATATAGTTATACAATTTATCATTTATGAATTCATATAGGATATTAGGAGATTCCTTGATACGTACGTTTTACTTTTGATAATGGATAAATTGACATAATAACTATTATAAAAAATTTTCTTCGCTTTGTGATAGGCTAAATTAATAACATAAGGAGGATATTTTAGTTACACTATGATCATTAACTTGTCCATCATTGAAGTAGTTAGCCTTTACAATTTAAAAAAAACTATTTTTCATTATCACAACACAGATAATTTAAGATTGAGATTTTACTAAATCATAGTATTATGCAACTATGTACTTTTAATTTTTTCCTGTTACTATATCTTATTTGAATGTCTAAGTAAAATTTAATAAGCCCTATAATACTCTATATGTGACAGAGATCTAATTCAAATCCATATATATATTTATATATATCATAATATTATATATATATTATAATATTAATATATAATTTATATTTAATAATATATATATATATATAATTTATATATATATATATATTAATATATTATTAATTATTATATTAATATATATATATTATATATATTAATTATATATATATAATATATTATTTTAATATTTATAATTTATTATAATTATATAATATATTATATAATATATATATTAATATATATATATATACATATGATCATAATATTATATATATATATACTAGTATATATTATAATATATATATATTTAATATAGTTACCATTCATATCCATGTAGTTAGTATGCTCTGTTCAAAGGTATGCTTCTCCTCCAGAAATCTTCTCCAACAAGATTTCTATCTTCAATGTTTTTTCCTCCTCTAACTTCCCTCTATCCTAGTGTCACTTAGCCTCTAACCGTTGTAATATATATCAGCCTCTGCAACACGAGTGATAATATCTCACAATTATATATATATTTATATATATATATATATATAATATATATATATATATTATATATATAATTATTATATGATATATATTATATATATATAATTATATATATATATATATATATTAATATATTATATATTATATTTAAATATATATATATATATATATTATATATTATATATATATATATATCCATCTCTCTAATCTCGGTCCTTTCCCTGCTGTCCCTCAACCTTCTAATGGTACTCATAATCCAATTCCAATCTCTCTCAATCTCTTCTACCCTTATCTTCATTCTTTATTCACATGTCCCAAACCATTCTTACTGGTTTCTCTCACTACGTATATACATTCTACCATAAAATATGAGTTTATCATCTATACAGTTCTATCTCCTCACTCAGTAGACTCGCTCCTCATTATATCTGATCTCTCTAAACTGATACTCCTTACTAAATTGTATCTAAGTAACCTATATCTCATATTAGCTGCAGCTTATCTATTCTGTCTCTATTTTTTGCATAGTATTTCATTGCCCAGCTTATACAGAACTACTCATGCACAAATAATCGGTCTCAGTCAAGATAGTTTTTTATATATTATAATATTATATAATTTTTAAACTCTGTTGGTCATCTATAGTATAATATGTAATATATACTTTCTCCTTTAGCTAAGCGGAGTTATTATATAACATTTATCCTAACATTCTGTTGAAAAAATCCTCTCACATATATTCATTTCCTTTTTATTCAACTCATTCATCTATTGTCTCCTTGATCGGTCAAATACCACGCCTAATATAATTAATCTAATAAAATTCATATTCATAGTTGTACTTTAAGCCCTTTATATCTTTATCTATGTTTCAAACTATATATATATATCTTCTTCCCTATCTTCTACTTGCATATACATCTATACATATTATATTTTATTATAATATTATATATCACGTATATTTATTTATATATATTTATCTTACTATCTCAATTATTTATACTATCTCATTAGCCATTATGGATATCTAATATATTACAGACCTATAATACTAATATTATATATATATATATATATATATATACTATATATCGTTCACTCATATTTTCACACTATAGCTTTTCTATTTGGCGGTCTGAGCCCGCATGTATCACTGAGCCCTTTATATGTGAATAATCATTACTACGCTAATAAACCAAAGTGTATGCTCCCTTATTTTTACCTACCTTCAATGCCATATCCTTTTTAAGTGATAAGCTTAGTCCAGGTAAAGTACAAATGAAAGACATTATTTAGTTATTGATCAAGTTAACACTTCACTGTCTACCCCCGTTTTTCACTCAAAACATCATTCTCCTATCCCTGTATTCTCTATAACTAACCAGTATTTATATTGGATTTTCATACATATACTCTCTATAATTAGGCTGCTATTCTAGAACTTTACTATTGAGTATTGTAAAGTAAATTACATCGATCTTCTCTAAATAACATCTATATCTTCACTACATATATCTCTTCCTCATATTATAATTATATTCGTATGCCTTTTTTTCACTAAAGTTCTAATGAATGCAGCATAACGCCTTATAATCCATTATTCCAACTCTTATGATATTTTATAATTTTTCTCAATGTCTAAGTACACTTTCATGGTATAAAAATATTGGTCAGTATGGTACCATTTGTCGTGACTCGCTTGATAAATAATTCAGCTATTATACATGAGCTAATTATCTCACAATTCAACTCATATCCTTGTCACCTCGGTTGAGACCTCTCTCAATCCTTCATCTTGTTCTATTCTATATGTAGATCCTCTATGATGCGATACGTGGCCCTTTTACTTCACTCTACCTATCTCCACCAACAAAACCATCCTCTCACTTCGGCCTCGTGCTATATAATTCATTCTCAAGTGCTCGATCTCTCTTCCTTGTTGGATCATCTACTCTATTTCAATTATGTTATTAGGAACACGATTCACTAAACTGCTCTTTCAACACTCCATTTCTGTTTGTTTCTTTGAGTTCTTGTAGATTTTCTGATGTTATATAATGTCCCATAACTCCTGACCCTTTATTTCAACCATCTTGTTATCCACAATCAAAAATTGTTCTATATCTAAAAATTAATACTTTCACTCTCCATCTACACTTCTGTCTTGTATGAATAAATGTGGCTAAGAATGTGTTAGTTTCCATGATTCCATCGTATCCTGACACATTTTTTCCATTATCTTCCTGTATAAATCTATCTGTATACTCTCGTTGATATCTCGTGCACGTCCCTCAAATAACTTTCCGGATCATCTATCTTCTAGATGTTGTCATCATACATTCTGTACTCTTTCTTGTCTCTTACTACTACATGAGGGTAATACTTTTGTAGCCATTTCCTGCTACTGTTCTTTCGCTACATGTCATTAGATTTCACTCCCTTCCTCTACGTTCAATAATTCCTCGAAATACTCCGCTCCATCTTTCCGTTAACTCCTCTTCCCTCTATGAATGTCTGTGTGCAACTACTCCTTACCACTTTCATCTCTATCACAGGACGGAGCTGTATAATAATTTCCGTGTGCTCTCCTTTCTATATTTCCCCTCAATGCCCTTAGCTACTAGTGGCTCCCATACTTAATAGTTTATCCCATGCCCTTGGATCGTATCAACTCGTTTTCAGCTTCTCCAACTTCGCTTATACTTGGTTGGTGCGTCTAACGCTAGTCTATTATATCGTTGATCTTTAGAGTGGTATGCTTAGCTGTCTTTTGAGCAAATCTCATCAGCATCACTCTCATGGATATTACCTTGAGTGCATGTATGCACTAATACATTAGATACCTAACCACTCTGTTCCTCGGATCCCGTGCCATCTTCACCAACCAAATTTCCTATATCTTGATTCTATGGCACTCTCTGAGAGCATAGGTGCTTCTTAACCCATACTGCGAGTTTCTTTAACCACTTCCCTCATTTAAACCATACCCATCCTTCCGTCTTCTCATTTATTGCTAATACCCTCATCTGCACCCCAGGAACACACTTTATTTCTATTTCTTAACTCTCCTAATATGACATTCGCTTGTCCAATTCTCTCGCATCTACTTCACGTTGCTCTCAAATGCTCTACTAGGCTCTTAACCAACTCTCCTCCCGTCGTTCTCTGCGGTTTTCTTTTTCTCTCGCTCTGGCCATCTTGCGATCGGAAGGATTGCTTAGTTCGTGAGGGGTGCTCTCTTGCGCATTCGAGACACTCACGACCGTCACTCATATACATCGGAACATGCACTATGCCCTCCTCATCACCCTTGAGCTTGTACTACCTATACGGAACAGTTCTTAGTCTCTCTACTTTATTGTTGAGTCTGTGGTATAGCCTCTGTAGATTCTTCTGTCTGATACGGTGTATTTGTACCCAGAAGTCTTTTTATACCTCTCCTTAATCGATCTAACACAATCATTTTCCTCTCTCATCGAAGAATGATCATTGTGACATAAATTCGGGTGTGAGTCGGTTAAGCCCGCTCGTTTTTCCCCTCATCTTGGCCAACCCACATCCTTCCAGGCTAAGATGGCACTATAGACGTCCATTCCAAGGAGTGTACAAAAATTCATTCTTCGATCTCTTTCACGTTTGTCACTATCACTTGCTTCTCCGTCTAAATTTTCACTCTCACAAGCTTACGCACAATCCGCTATGCTACACCGGGTACTAACTTCGCATACATTTTTGCTTATTCCAACGTTCAGTGTTTGAAGAACTTTATCTATCATAAACCGAGACACAGAGTGGCGCTTAATCTTCTCCTCATCTTGGTGCTCAAAGTAGAGTACAGGTTCTATTTCTGCTCTCTCGCCCCATATATCAACACCACATTCCTCTTATACCACACTTTTGATCACATTTGACTTCTTCCTTACTTCATCCTATTCGAATTGCTGTGCTTTAGTTGTCCTTTCTCTACAGAGCGTTCTCAACCATAAAATACGGCTCTCACAATCTATTCTCCTCGCCATTCCTCTATAATTTATTTCTCTCCTCATATATTTCAATTATCCTCGGTCACCGAATCCTCGGACCATGCGTTCACTATCCGTCTCTGCTATATCTTGGCATGCACTTTTCAAGGTGTCCTACCCTCTGGAATTACCCTAGCTCTTGTGTTATTACACCTTCGAGATCCTGGTTCGTTGCACCTCGCGGGGCTCGTCCGCTGGGCAGTCACTATGAAACACCTTATGTAAGTTTAAAGCTAATAAGGCTGTGGGGGGTATCGTTCATCTTGCTCATTCCTTTCAACGCTTATCACGAGTTTTGAGGGAGTGTGCTTCCCGAGCTGGCCCTCCCTCTCGTTTCAACCTATATTCTCTATGTTTCCAAATACTGAGACATATTCATTTCTTCAGTGCTCTATTTATTTAGGACAAAGCATGTCTCCACATGTCCAAAATACTTACTTATAGAGTCGTCAACAGAGATACAATGGAGATCCGCCTGTGCTTACTCCTCCTCCGATGCCATTAATCTCGTCCTCTCTCATCTCTCGCTCTCCCATTGCTGTAGAGATCTATTATACATATCTCCTAAAGTTTCATGATACTCTCTCTTTAAAGTTCTCACACTTCCTTCCGTGTATAGACCATCTAGAATCCTCATTCTCTCTACTTCTACAATATCCCGAGATCGCATAGTCAACGCGCTCACGGGGCGTTAGTATAGGGTTCTTTTCTGCTCCGATCAATATGTCAACACATATACCTGGCTCTTCCTATTTCCTCCTTTACCGACATATAAATAGGTATTCTTCCTGCTGCCATATTAGGAGTAACTAAGTGCGACGAAGGTACGACCTTCTCGGTCAGTGGTATGGTCAGTCATTGAACATATCCTAAAAGCATCTTGACCGGGGATGGCACACGCGATCATACTTATGAGGCCTCTCTACATGACTCATGAATCCTTTTGGGTATTTCCTCTTCTCTTATTGACTTATAACTTTATGTCTAGCTTTTTCAGTCTATCAAATATCATAGGCTGTTGAGTTGATGCTAGATACGACACTATCTCATCTTCTTATTTCTGTTTAAATTAAGATATTTTGTTCCTTACAGTAGTTCTGTATCTTTATTCTCACATAACTAAACTATATTCTTTAAACTTTTCATATTATGATTTGACATATCTTCATAACAATCTTGACATAACTACTCTCTCTCACATCATTTCCTATGATCTCGTAGTCTCTCTTTGCAGTTACACAATTCTCTTGATATAAGAGACACGTAAATTTCAAACGTTGTAGCAAAATCCTCGTATAATGAGTATGCGGCGCTACTAAGAGATTAGAGCACACTCATCGTCACTCATATTAATATCTACATTTCCTCGATCTATTCTCGCTGAGATAGACTTAGGCACTAGAAACTTACACTGAGGATTGGCGAGATTCCACTCCTCATCAACCTTCTGTGAAATTCATTCTTCGTAATAATTAACTCATACTTCAAACGAACAATTAACTCTGATTATGAAGAAACACCCACCCCTAGTCCTAACACGCACTCTCTTACCTAGATATTCATTCGAACGGAGATTCGTGCGCTTCAGAAATTCGCTCTTCGCTGAGTGCTATCGAGTCTAATTAAGTAGTATTGAACAAAGTCCATCTGTATTGGCCTTAAATCATAATTGCATGAATAAAATTAAATATAGAGTATTCTGGATAACTACTGTCTACTTATCGACTAGACGAAAAAAGAGAGTAAAGCTATAGTGGGTGAGACTGGCACTAGAAAGAGGGTAAGAGTGTCCGACATCTCTGTAGACCTTATGATAGCGAGGAATTTCTCTTTTGGAATGTGCATTGCTATATCTCAGTTACCTCCAGCACTATAATTAAAGAGGCAAATACAATTGAGTCTGAAATTCGGGCTCCTGGATGTAATAGATGAGTATACTACGTTCTTTGACATGACAATCTATCTCCAAGGGGACTGACCTATGGCGCATGCATTTTTCGCCACCTCTGTTACTGTTATTTGGATCTGGTTTGTACTAAAAACCAAAATAGCACAAAATTGTATGCACATAGTAGGAGTACCTCGTGGTTCTTTGTAATAACATATAAGAATACCTCCCCTATTTCTCAACTAAACTTGTAATCACACATGACTAGTTCCTGTGTTGCGGCCTGGACGTTGGTGCTTTCAAAGTCTCTTTCTATAGGTATTTGCAAGGACATAAGCTAGGACAGGTGTATCCGCACAGGAAACTTAACCACTCGTCGTTCCCACAGAGTGGTAATAACACATATTCTTTGCTGTTTTATGAAAACGGTGCTGCAAAATTTGTTATACCTACAGGGGACGTGCCGGGGTGAGGACGACCCATCGTACGACTACAAAAGGAGGTGCTGTGTCTCTGCGCACGAGTTTCTTGAGTATTGGACTGTAAAGAGTTTAAACAATCCAAGGACGTAATATCGTATGTCGGAGGCTAATACCATGATACTAATTCCTGACACACAAAAATTATTTATCGCTCTCTGTGAATTTCTTACACTCTTTCTCCATTCCTCATGGTACGAAAATTTTTCTTGCTGATTAATAATCTCCAGTCACTTTACAAGCGCTGCGCTGCTAATTGAGCTCTCCTGCGTAATTCGCTGCGTGGATTGACTAAGTGAAGTGATAGGAGCTCACCCACCTGGTCTTCGCTAAGAGGTGCAAGGGCCGTCTGCTGCTTCTGGTGAGCTAGAGTGGTGAGATCTATCTGGTAGTGCAAAAAAAGCAAAATTTAAAAGAAAAATAGAAATATAAAAAACAAGAGGAAGAAAAAAATATATATAATTATATACTAGTCTTGAACAACACATACAGCCTTATTATTATATATTCAGATAATAAACTAGGAAAAGAGTATCATAATATATGAAATAAAATGTAACATATTACCATATTCAATATATTTCAAATGAATTTACAGAATGATGAAAATCATTTCATTCCATATATGTGAGTACTACTTATATATAAAGGTATATAATGAAGTCATCGTATATCACTACTTATAAAGGATTATATAATATAATAAGGAATGCGAGTGCATATGTATATAAGCTTAATACTAAGAAGATGAAACCGCTGAATATTTTTCTTGATGTAAAAATGAGAACTAATTATCCTCAATTAATAAGTAGTGCTAGTATACTATTTCTGAACAAAAGTAGTTACCGATTAGATAAGTATTACTATCAAGTAATAGGCAATTATTTAAATTTGAGGCTTTTGATAGAATATGAATACTACAGCGCTACTATTTAGGGTTTTACTGAGATTGAGCTAGTTCTACGATGTATTATTCTTAGGTATTCATATAGAATAGTAATATATAGTAGTGTCCAATGCTAATATAATATATTTAGTAATAAGTGAAAACAGTATAAATAAATAAAGTACAATATGATTACTAGTTATTACTTTTTATATTATCATTTAGTCTTCTATATATACTTTACCAAAAACAAAAATTATACAAGTGATTTTAGTGATAAATATGATATATTGATACACATATATATCCTCAGTAATAAATATCCGAATAATTATACTGTGTGAAGTAAACTAGATATAATCAGGATACAATATAATTATATAATTATTAATTGTTTTATTTTTTATATTATATTATTCGCGATGACAATGTGATCTGAGAAAAAATTAATCTATAGCCTAACATACTATATTCAAGCCTAATCATAATGTCCTTGCGGGCGGATTGGTTTCGGTAGCTTATTTCGGTTCCTTTCTATATCACGAATTACCACAGTGCATCAGACGTGGTTTAAGCAGTGGACAGCAGTGTTTTCGGGGTGAAACCTGAAACCACTGCCAATCTGCGTACCACGCAAATCAATCAGATTAAACGACGCCCTCCTTCGTACCAAACACTAAGTGATGCTAGTGATACATCGTGCACGAGTTTTTTGGTGAATGTAGGTAACTCAGGCCTAGTCTCGTTGCGGGTTGCCTTCCTTCTTTCCTGCCGACCTCTCTGTTTCGTGGATCTCTTCCAATCTCTCTGTTTCCTGCCTGAATATCAATCTCCACACCTTATAAAAAAAGAGCACTGCGGGTCCGCCTTGTTAGGCTCTTTTCCTGCGAAAATTTTAAACGCTAGTGGATGATATCTTCGCAAAACTGTGCAATCAACCAGCCTTTGAATAGGGCTCTGCCGCGTGTAGTAGGTGGGTGACAATAATGGTAAAAAGATATAACAAAAAAAAAACAAAAAAAAAAGTGTTTACAATAATGTATTACTAGTGAGTCACTATGTATATATATTTTAGTATATGAATTCGATACTAGAAATTACTATATAATACTGCGATTATATGTGATATTAAAGCCCATTATATTATTGTAATTATAAAATATATCATTAGTTACACTAAATTTACTAATAGGAACTCATTTGGATTATATATCGTAAAACCTATATATATATATATTAAATAGCGCCCTACTAACATTCAATAAATCATAATATATTTGTCTTGATGGTATGAACAAACTATGAATATAATATAGGAGCCATTACTATAAATGGTAGAAAGTATTATAGTAAGAAAAAATAATATATATACTATTATATACGAATTCAATATAGTGTATATAAATTAAAAGTAAAGTTATAATTATATATGAGAAATATTTAGCTCACTATATATATGAAGCACTACTATTTAGTGAGTATTGTAAATTCTGAATTAATATAACCACGCTAATATATAAGTAGATTATTTTTGTATAGTATTAGTATATCATACTATAATAGTATCAGCTATCCTAGCAGTATCCCTTATACTATTATCATACAAGTATATACTAACTAATATCTACACGGAGTTTCTGGAAAGATCCTAATAACTCTGTATCGGAATTTTATAAACTTCTTATTTGGAATTACTGGTTTTCTAAACTGAAATCAAACAAGCCTGCTTGATGCATTGAGATATCTACATCCTTCCACTATGCTTCTCAAACAACGATGAGTTAAAGGAAAAGAAAGCTTTATTTTTTAGCTTTTCACACTTCGATCCCATAGAACAAGAACTAAAAACCTTGGCTACAAAATTTGGAAGGACAAGAAACTGAGTAGTTAAGAACTAAAAGATCTTGTTGTCTCCCAAGTCTTAAAGGAGACTGAACCTTCCTTTCCGTCGACGAAAAAGGCTTTGTTGATACTACTCGCCCAGCCATGCACCACCAGTACAGTAGAACACTCTTTCAGTAACCTACTAAGGATCAAGACTTGGCTGCGAAGTACTATGGAAGACCACAGGTTAAACGGCAATGCTTGATGAATTACACAGAAAATTGTGTTTTGCAATTATGATTTATTATTCAATACAGTAGTTGAAATAAATTTGCTTTGAATCCCAAGGAAATTAACTTTTTTCAATCAATATCAATTTTCAACTGCTCCTATATTGGGCAATTTTCCAATTATTAAGGAATTGTATTTCAAAATACTATTGTTTTAAAATAAAATAATTTTACTAAGTTTCATCCATTTAATTACCCATACAAATGTTTCTAGTTTTAAGTCTTCTTCTTTATAGTATATATATATATCTATATATTATATATATTTTAATATATATATATATATATAGTATATATATATATATATATATTATATATATATATATAATATATATATATATAAATATTATTATATATAATTTATATATATATAATATAATATATATATTTATAAAAGCTTATAATTTTAACAGCTGCCCCCGCTAGGTTTTGGAAGCTCGGCGAACGCCCATCTTATACCTTCCAAAGCCAATTTGATTTACAGAAAAAAACTGTTGCTGAGAGGATCAGAGATGAGTTTGGATCGAATGGGACAATGAAGGTCCCAATTTTGTAAATTCTGAGACATCACACAATTCAAAATATTGTGTCATCTTCCAATGAAAATATCTGTCATGTAAGAATCTGTATATATAGTATTATATATATAATATATATATATATATTATATATATATATATATTATATATATATATATATATATATATATATATACTATATATATATATATATATTATATATATTAATAATACTTATATATATATATATATATATATATATTAGGAGATGTACCGGAACCAGGTTCCGGCCGGAACCTAGAGGTGTACCGGAATTCCGGTTCGGCCTTTATTCGTTGTTCAATGAGATAGCTAGGTTAGGTTATGATAAAATTTTTGTTAAGTATCTGCTAAATATTGCAATGTTGCTGTTAAATTAATATTGAAATGATATAGATATGAATGCATGGTAAGGCTAGGTTGAGTTTTTTCTTTTTAGGTAATGTTAACTAGTTTACAGTAACATTTTTTACATTTGTATAAGGTGAATAAAATAGCAGCAGTATTTTATTTATCCCTAATAATAATTGAATAAATTTGCAGATACATTTTTATTTACAAAACAGTATATAAACATATTTTATTGACTAGTTAATTAGTAGTATATTTATTACATTACAGTTACAGTCTTTAACGTATAAAGCAAAAAGTTTTTTATTTTTTTGTTAATGAAAAAATTATACAATGTAAAAACCTTTAATAAAATTGTTCTTGTTTTTCGTTGTTCTTTTCTTGCCTGTTTTCGCGCTGTTGAGTGCTTTCGGGCGTTGTGTTTTATTCTATCTTTATTATATATTTAAATATATATTTATATATATATATATATATATTAAATTATATATAATATAATAAAAAATATAAATATAATATATTTATTATTTATAATATGTTATTCTATATATATATATATATTTTTAAATATTTATATATATAT